>AUXH01000083.1:0-45647 GCA_000482145.1 Strigomonas culicis
CGCGCTGCAGGAGCGCGAACAGCTCCGGCGCGGCGCCCTCCCCCGCGAAGGCCACCGCCACGCGCCGCTGCGGCGCCAGCACGTCCGCCAGCGCCGGGACCTCCGCGGCCGGCCGGCAGAGGTACACCTCGCGCGTGCGCCCGCCGCACTCGACGGCCAGCAGACCGCGCGGCGCCGGCCCGCCGCGGCGCAGCGCCAAGCGCAGCGCCGCCTCCGCCGCGGCCGCGTCGGGCAGCGGCAGGGCCGCGAGGAAGGGCACCGCGTCGGCGGCGTCGTCCCCGGCGTCGCTGGCGGACGGGGAGGGGCTGTCGGAGTCGCTGAAGTAGATGCTGCCCGCGGGACTGCACATGACTGAAAAGGAGGTTCTCTCCCTCGCGTGCGGCACGCTAGAAAAATAAAAAAAGATCTATAGGTCGGTTAATACTTTTTTTTTTTTGACTGGTTATGCTTGTGCTGCTGTGTGTGTGCGTGTGTGTGTGTGTGTGTGTAAATGACATCCGATAACAAGGGCACCGCAATCAGAAGAGCAATTATCTAGTTCGTAGTGCTGTGAGATCGAGAGAGATAAGAAGACAGGAAAGGAGAAAGGAGGAAAATAAGACTAAAAAAAAGGAAAAGATATTCACAACAACCGCATACTGTTAGACACCAACGAAAGGGGAAAACTAAGGTAACAAAATCGACAGCTGAAAGCCTATTTTTTTTATTATTAGAGGGAGTAAACGAAAAAAAAAAACTAATTTTTGGCTGTTTCAAGAAAAAGGAAAAAAGGAATTTGACGTCTTACTATTTGACTAACCCAACAAAGGAAAAAGAAGCACACGAAAGAGGTAAACAAACAATCAAAGAAAAAAAAGCGTATATTTTCATCGCCGTGAAAAGAAAAAAAAAGAAAAAAAGAAAAAAGAAAAAGAAAGATATTATATTTACTTCGGTAGTAACGAACTGACTACGAAGCAAGTATAATACCATCAACAAAACAAAAAATGATCTGAACAAGATATCAAAAAAAAAAGTGTAATACAGTGCTCATACATGTATATGATTAAGAGGGTCCTCCGTGCTAGCAAGTGTGATGCAAAAAGAAAAAAAAATTGAACGGAAAAACAAAGAATCTGAAAGAAAGGAAAGAAACAGATGCACGTCTAACTATCGCGATAGAATGTAGCTGTCCTATTCATGTTCTGTATGACTTCCTTTGCAAGTGCTTTGTATAATTATTTCTGTTTCGCTGGACGAACAGTATTCTTTTATTTTCGAAGTTCATTTATTATGATTAAATGCAGTACGATTGTTTAAGCTTTGGCATTGGATTGATTTCCTTTATTATAATTACTTATTTTTTTTTTAGATGCGCATTGCTAGCCTTCTCAAAAAATCAAAAAGAGAAAAAATAACGTTGTAAAACTAGCAAGCAAGAAACAAGTTAAAAAAAAACTAAGGGCCAAAAATGTAAAATATAAAAAGAAACAGCTTATCAAAAATAAGAAACAATTTCTCATATACACGGTATTATTATTATGTTACAGAATTAAATAATAAGTAAATTGAAAACAAAAAAGAAGAACAAAAGAAAATAACGAAAGGAGACGTGAGTGAGCTAATACGTTATACGTTCTTGGGGAGAAAAAGGGAAGCTGTGACTACGAAGTGCGGAGAGGGTTATTCTGTTAGTAGTACTATTATTATTGTTATAGTTCCGTTTCTTTGCGCGTAGTTTCTCATAGCATCGACGGTTTGCCTTCGGGTGTGGCGTTGTATGCATATACAGATATAGATACAGATAAGTGGATCTATATACGCCCACTCGACATGGAAACAGTGTAGACACACACGACAACAACAATACAGAAGAAGAAGAAAGGAAAAACGACGTGGGCGTAAAAAAAAACTAAAAAACGGACGTTCCTTCCCTTATTGTTGTTGTCGCTAGAAACGTATGTATACATAAATATATGTTTAGGCCGCTCTTAAGGAGACTAAACGATAGCTTGCGCACCTGTCCTTTCTTTTTCTCTTCTGATTATGTTTCCCTGTTCACTTGTTTCTTTTTGGTAACGGTATGTACGTGGCAACGATACACACTTACACGGTCATGAACATCTGTTATTTTTTCAATATTTTATCACTATATCTTCTTATCATGTTTCATTCAAAGATGCTTCTTCATTGGAGAATATATTTCTTAGTTCCTGTGATTCTGCCTTTTTTCCTTTTTTTTCTTTTCGTGCATTCTTTTTTTTTTTTTGGTTGGTGTGTTTACATAACATGTGCTTCGTTTTTTTCGTGGTTTTTGGTTTTGCATTTTTTCTTTTCCTTTTACGTTATTAATATATAAAATAAATGAGTGCATATGCTATATGAAGCCCTTTTTTTTTTCTTTTTTTTTCTACGTATTATTCTTGTTTTTTTTTTTCACTTTTATCTTATTTTTTTTTTTAGTGTATATAAAGATATATATATATTTATCATATATATGCATGGTGCACTCATTTATGATACATAAAAATAAGTGTTTGTATATTTCTTTATCTTGCTAAAATACTCTCCTTGTGACCTATCGCTGCCGGTGCGGCCCTTACCGGGGAGGCTGCTGCTGGGCGGCCTGCTGCATCATGTACTGCTGCTGCATGGCCATCATCTGCTGCTGCTGCGCGTAGGGGTTCGCCTGAGCGTAGGGGGCAGCGAAGTTGCCGCCGTTGTAGTACATGGGGTTCTGGCCCTGCTGGAAGTTGCCGCGCTGGCGCTGGTTGCCGGGAGCCGCGAGGGCGACCTTCAGGCGCTTGTTCAGGATGTTGTAGCCGTTCATCTCGTTGATGGCCTGCTGCGCGCTGGCGGCGGACTGGAACATGACAAAGCCGTAGCCGCGGCTCTGGCGCGTCTCGCGGTCGCAGACGATCTTCACCTTATCGATGGGGCCGAAGCGCTCGAAGAGGTTGCGAAGCTGCACGTCATCGACGTTCGTGGGGATGTAGTTTACCATGAGGTTGCGCATGTACTCCGGCTCGGCGTTGTACGCCGCCTGCTGGGGAACCATCTGAGCCATTAGCGAGGTGGAAGGAGGGGGGTAGTAAATAGAAGAGACGATGAAACTATAGAAGGCAGAGATGAGGAGAACGAAAAAAAGGGGGGGGTGCAGTGCATACAGTAGACATCAAAGGGAAACGTATAAAACGAAGAAAAGATAATAAAAAAAGACAAAAAGGGAAAATGATGCATGCCGAATGGCATATTAAACTATTCTTGGAGGAATGGATAATCATCGAACACTAAATCATTTTAAATATTTAAGGGTAGACGAAAAATGATGAAAAAAAAAGAAACCTTTTTGGCTCGCATTTTTCTTTTCTTTATTCTTTGTTGCTATAGCTCTTTTTCACCAATAAAAAACTGTTTGGACTTTCTTTTTTTTTCATTTCTTCTATCTATTTCTTTTTTGTTTTTTGTATTTAAGAATCACTTCTGTACTTATCAAGAACTATTCACATGCAAGGTCATTCATTTATTCTCTTGTTTTTTTTTTTTGCTTGCGGTTGGATTGTATCTCCTCGGTTGTTGTTGTTGTTGTTGTTGTTTTGTGTATGTACACCTCTTCATTATCCATTTCTTGTATGTATATGCGTAGGTTTAGAGTGCGAAAAACAAAAAGAGAGAGAGAATAACAACACACACACAACAAAAAAAAAAAAACAGAGAAAAAAAAGTGTCACTGATATGCCCACCTTGCAGAAGGCCTAAAGAAGACATAGCAAGTACCATGTCCACTCAATATTGCCTATGAGAAATTGCGAACCGCCGTAACCAACACAGAGAGTCCTTTTCTTCACTTATCTTTTTTCTTCTTAATTATTCACACGCTCTTATTTTCTCTTTTTTTCGTTTTCAAATTCTTGTTACCAGTCCTTATTCTCCTTAAGGAGGACCAAAGGAGGAAAAGGGGGGAAAGTAAGAAGGAACGAAAAGGAAAAAAAAGTATAACTAAAAATTAAAAGGAAAAGAAAAAGAAATAGAAAAGAAAAAAAGGCGACAAAAACAATGAAATTAATTAAAAGAAGCATGAAGTAAATACATCAAAAAAAAAAGAAAAAGAAAGCAAAAACAGAGATATCAAAAAAGAAAAAGAAAAAGGAAAGCAAACAACAAATACAGTAACCTTTGGCGTGTGAAAGAGTTCGTGCAGTGCAAAACAAGGGTAACAAACTCAAAAAGAAGATGAAAAAAAAAAGGCAATACCAAGTGTGGGAGAAGGACAGATAAAGCCTATCTATAAACAAGTAAGGCATATACGTCTTAAAGCAGAAAGAACAAAACAAAAAGAATTGAGAAGGCGATAAAAACAAAGAAGGAAAAGAACACAAACATCCCCGGTATCACGCATTACCTGTTTGTCAGTTATCTTCAAACCAAAATCATATTGCCTACGTCAATCATTATAATCATGTTTATATCTCTCCCTCTCCCTCTCTCACTCGACTTTTTTTTTTCCTGTCCTCTGTATGAGCATCTCAACCACGGTAAAAGAAACGAAAAAACACCTCATGTGTGTCTTGTCGTCGTAGCTGTTGTTGTCTTCTTTTTCTTCAGTCCACGGCTCTCTTTCTTTCTCTTTCTCTCTTTTTATCGATGTTACTATTGCTTTTCTTTCCTTTTATTGATCTTATTCTTCTTATTCGAAAGTTTCTTTAATGTGAAACAAAAAAAAAAGGAAATCAAAAGAAGGGGGAAGCGCTTACAGAAAAAAAAAACACTTGATATTAATTATGTGAGTCTTCCGTGAACTTTTTTTTATTTTTGCTGATGTTGTTTGTGTGTAGATCTTCTTCGATGCATCTTACCGATATGGAGCACTACACTTAAATCTTTATAATTATTATGATTATTTTTTCACTACTGAAACACTTCCTTTTATTATTCTTACTAGCGTTGGTATTGGCACTTGTGTTGATATCACCATTGTGTTGCTGAAGCGCTTTGCCTTCTTGTACCTTTTCTTTAAGGTTTCCATCTGTTCTTCGCTCCTAAAATATTTAAAAAAAATATTAGTTTTTGTTTGTTTATTTGTTTGTTTTGTTTTTTTTTTACTTTTTTTTTTGTTTGTTCAACTACTCTACGTATATATATATATATATATGTATGTATACTGACTTTATACTTTTTTAAAATCCTATTTTTTTTTTGTCGATTGGTGATGGAAAGCAAGACGCAACACAAGCACATGCGTCCTCCTCCTCAGCGCCGGGCCTCGCCGCTCACTGCTGCTGCTGCGGCGACTGCGGCGGGCGCTGCTGCTGCTGCTGCTGCTGCTGCTGGGCGGCCTGCTGCATCATGTACTGCTGCTGCATGGCCATCATCTGCTGCTGCTGCGCGTAGGGGTTCGCCTGAGCGTAGGGGGCAGCGAAGTTGCCGGCGGGGCTCATGGCGGCGTTGCCCGCGTAGTAGTTCTGGGCCTGCTGCTGCGGCTGCTGCTGCGGCGGCAGCTGCTGCTGCTGCTGCTGCTGCTGCGGCAGAGCATTGCCGTTGAAGTTGCGGCGCTGGCGCTGGTTGCCAGAGGCGGCCAGCGCGACCTTCAGGCGCTTGTTGAGCAGCGTGGAGCCGTTGAGCTCAGCGATGGCCTGCTGCGCGCTGGCGGCGGACTGGAACTTCACGAAGCCGTAGCCGCGGCTCTGGCGGTTCTCGCGGTCGCAGACGATCTTGACGCTGTCGATGGGGCCGAAGCGCTCAAACAGCTGGAGCAGCTGCATCTCGTCCATCGTCGTCGGGATGTAGTTCACCATGAGGTTGCGGTACTCCTCCGGCTCAGGGTTGAAGGCGGCCTGCTGAGGGATCTGCTGCGGCTTCACGGGTGCTTGGGCCATGGTAGTCAGAGATTATATTATAAATATATATGTAATAATATATACGTAGAAAATATAAAGAGAGAAGAGCGAGAAAAGAAATCGAAAACCAAAAGAAAGAAAAAAAAACTATGACACGAGGGATGGGGATTGGCAGAGCAAAGGGGAAGAGGAACAAGAGAATGAGCAGATACGAAACAAGAAAAAACGATAGAGCAATGAAAGAACAGATAGTGCATTGAAGCGAGAAGGTCGAGTAGCACACCAAAACAAAACACAACAAAGGATTCGAGCACAACAAATAGAAATCCAACCAATACACGTAAATCTGTGTACTTTGTGACTATTACTCCTACTACTGCGACACCGTAAACACACTAGTGCTGCTACAGGAGAACGGGAAAGGAAAAGAGGAAGAGCAATAAGAAAAGAAAAGAGTGAACAAGAAAAAAAAAGAGAGAGAGGGAGACAACACATCTGTGGTTTTCTTTTATCGTCCTTTCTTTTTTTTTTAATTAATGATGTTCGTTTATAATTGTATCAATGAGTGGTGCAGTGCAACGATGGCATTCGATTAATGTGTTCTGATTGAATTCTTCGGTAGTCCAGTATGCCTATTGTTGAGTTCGGAAGCTTTGCTTTATATAATTCCTAATAAAGTAAGATGAAAACTGTAAAGAATGCCCACATGCTACTCACTGCATTACATCCAAACTCACATATCGTTCCATCCATTTTTTTTTGTTAGTGTGTGTGTGTGTGTGTGTATCCATTATTCTTTTCTTTTGACATGGTAGTTACTTTTCTTTCCTTTTTTAAAGAATGTAATTGATTCGTTGTTTCCCCACCAACAATGACGTTTTTGTTGTTGTTTTCGTTTTTTTTTCCTTTGATTTTTCCATAAGTCATCGTTGTTGCTGTTTTTGTTTTGTTTTTGTTTTTGTTTTTTGTTTGTTTGTTTTGCTTGCGCGTTTGTGCGTGTGGATTGGTGTTTAGCGACCCGCGGTGACTATTATGTTGCCGCAGAGCTTATATTATAGATACTAATAATAATAACAGTCCTGTAATAGGAAAAGAAAAAAAAACTATGCATGTTGTTCATGTCAATCTACATTAACGAGGAGAGAAAAAGAAAAACGATCATGATACAGGATACCAAGAGTAACGAACGAAAAAAAAAAAACGAACGAAAAGTAAAATGATCGAAAGGGGAACAAAAAAAAAACTCAAATTCGAGGGAAACCAGAAGCATTGAAATTAGCACGTGTATCAGAAGCATGGAGGTGGTGTTCTTGTTCCGTGGTGACTGATAGCTCAATTCTGTTTTTATTTCCTCTGTTCTATATACAGCTACACTGTTCTTTTTTTGCCGCCGTCGCATTTCCTGTACGTTCCTATCGCGCGTATAATAATAGACAAGCCTTTGTTATATACATACAGCTCTTACTGTGGGACGAGAAGTGAACAACAACACACACTAAAAGAAAAAAAAAATGAGCTGTGAAACCTAAAGCGCAAGATTAATCCTTTAGTAGGTGCTGTGGGTATTACTCTGGTAGCTACCCGCCCTGCCCCCTTCGTGCTGCTGCTGCTCCTGCATCATGACCTGATTATAGTACATGGACTCTAACGTCGACTGCTGCTGTGCGCTGAAGGCAGCTGCCGAGAGCTTCAGCATGTCGTAGGCCTCGCGCGCCGCCTCCGCGTTCGCGTAGGCAATCTTCAGCTTCTTGCCGGCGATGTTAAAGCGGTTAAGGCACGAGATGGCGTACGTCGCGGAGAAGAAGAACTGGAACTTCACGAAGCCGTAGCCGCGGCTCTCCCCCGTCTCCTTGTCGTAGATGATCTTCACGCTCTCAATGGGCCCGAACTGCCCGAAGAGCTGCAGCAGCTGCGTCTCGTCCATGTGCGGCGGGAGGTAGTTCACAATGAGGTTCCGCAGCGCATCCGGATCGTCGGCATAGCCGCCGGCCGGCTTCCCCAACGGTGCCTCCGGCTGCGGCGGCGGTTGCGGCGCCTCCTCCGGAGCAAAGCCAACAGGCCGCAGTGGCGGCGTCGCTGTCGCGGCCTCGGAGATGGTTGACATGGCGCGTGGCGCGGCCGCTAAGAAGAACTAGGTCAGACACGAGTATACGTGCTATGAAGGAGAGAAAGACAACGACACGTATGGTTGTTGTGCTTTTCTTTTTTCCTTCTTCGTCTTCTCTTTCTTTCTTCTCAATGCGGTGCCCTCAACAACCACAAGATGTGTTTATATAATCAACACAGAAAACGGAAAAATGATAGAAAAGGTTGTTCTTTTGTTTCCTTCGGTGTTGTCTGTGAATACGAAAAAGAAAGAGGAAAGAAAACAAATGCCCTAAGAAGAAAAAAAAATGATATAAAAAAAAAGTGTACCTACTCTCTTTTTGTATTGTTGTGACAACGATTTCTCTGGATGAAAACTATTGTATATCTTGATATTGTTCTTCTTGTTTTGGTTCGTATGGTGGCTCGTTCTAGTACTTTTTTGGTTTTTACTGTTTTGTTTTTTGGTGATCTTTTTACTAAGCGAAAAAGAAAGAAGTAATCAGAAAAAAGGGTGAAGCAAAACCGACGCGGACGTTTTTTTACTGAGTAACAAAGTCAGCGGTGCCTACTCAATAAATAATGACAACGGTAAAAGAAAGAAACAAAAATGAGTATTCTCTTTTTTGTTGTTGTTTGGGATTTGTAGTGTTTTTTTTTTTTGAATTGAAATGCCTAATGTGTTTGCTTCGTCAGTGTTGTTATTTTATGATGCGAAAGAAAAAGAAAATGCAGAGGCAGTGAAAGAAAAGATGTATGGAAAGTCAAAGCGCAACGAAAACATAAGAGTGACAGCACACCCAGACAGTGAGTTTACACTGCTTCATATGTCATTTTTCTTTGTATTTTCTTTACTTATTAATGAAGTGAACAGTGTTTCTTCAACGATAAGGAAGGCACTCAACAACGCCCCCCGGCAGCACTACCGGAGGTGTGACTGGGTCCTTTTTCTTTTCCTACACAGCCCTCACCTAGCCTGCATCCCTTCACTCCTTTACAAGAGAAGAAACGGGTCACGGTGCACTCGGTCGCTCCCTTCTACTCCTTTTCTAACGGCTCTTGATCATGTGAAAATGTCTACTTCTGCTTCTTCGTCTCCTCCTCGGCGTCGGCGGCCGGCCGCTCGCCGCCCTGCAGCCGGCCTGTCGCGTCCTCCGGCCGCAGCCCCACGATGGACTGGAAGAGCGCGTGCCGCGAGACCTCCTCGTAGGTGCCCTCGAGCGCGACCGCGCCCTTGTGCACGACGACGATGTGGTCCGCCTTGCGGATCATGCTGAGCTTGTGGGCGAACATCAGGACGGTGTGCTGGCCGCCCGCGTGTGACTGCTTCGCCTCGGCGATGAGCCGGGAGATGGCGTCGTGCACGACGATCTCGCTCTCGCTGTCGAGCGCGCTCGTCGCCTCGTCGAGGATGGTGATGCGCGGGTTGCGCACCAGCGCCCGCGCGATCGCGATGCGCTGCTTCTGGCCGCCGGAGAGGCTGCGCCCGCTCTCGCCCACGTAGGTGTCGTACCCCTCCGGCAGGGCGGAGATGAAGTCGTGCGCGTTGGCCTTCACGGCCGCCTCGACGACGCTCGCGTAGAGCCAGCGGTCGATCGGGTCGCCCCAGTTGCGGCCCGGCACGCCGTACGCGATGTTCTGCGCGATGGTGCCGCCGAACAGCACAGGTTCCTGGCCCACGTAACCGATGCGCTCGTGCAGCCACTGGTTCTGGATGTCGGCCAGGTTGTGCGCGCCGAGGTACACGACGCCGGCGGTCGGCTCGTACAGCTTTAGCAGCAGGAGGGCCAGCGTCGACTTACCGGAACCGCTGGGCCCGACAATGCAGGTGCAGCACGACGGCCGGATCGTCAGATTGAGCTTCTCGTAGATGCGCGCCTCCGGCCGCGTGGGGTAGGCAAAGTCGATGTCCTTGAAGGTGACCTGCCAGTCCGTGTCGTCCGGCGTCAGCTGCTTCGCGGTCGCCTCGACCTGGGCGACCACCTCCGCCTTGTCCAGTATGTCGAAGAGGCGCAGCGAGGCGCCGTAGCCCTTGTTGATGTCCGTCGCGAGGTTCGTGAGGCCCATCAGCCCGATGCCGCAGTACACCGTGTACAGGAAGAATGAGAAGAGGACGCCGGGGGAGAGGCTGGACGAGGCGACGAGCATGGAGCCCGCCCACATGATGCAGTACATGGCGCCGTAGCCGACCGTCTGCAGCGAAGCCACGTAGGCCGCGTTCCACTTGAGCATGCGCAGGCTCAGGTCGTAGACGTGGCCGACCTTCTGCGCGTACCAGCCCACCTCCTGTTGCTCCGTGCCGAACGACTTGACGGTGCGGATGTTCGCGAGGCGCTCCTCTGCGACGGTGCCCATCTCCGCCATCGCGTCCTGCATGTTGTGCTGCAGCTTGCGCACGTAGCGGCCGTAGGAGCCAGCGAAAATGGCGATGGGAGGGATCATGCACACAATGACGCTCGTGAGGACGGGTGAGTAGTAGAGCATGATGCCGATGCTGCCCACCGTCTGCAGTGCGTTCTTGCTCCCCGCCGTGACGGCCTCCGTCAGCGAGCTGCCGACGACGTTGCAGTCCATCGAGAGACGCTGCACCAGCGCGCCGGTGCGGTTATCCGCGGAGTCGAAGAAGGCGGTCGGCTGCTTAAGAATGCTGCTGTACAGCAGCCGCCGCAGCTTCGCGATGATGTTCTCGCCCGCCTTGCCGATGAAGAAGAGCCGCATGTAGTTGCCGATCGCGCAGAGCGTGAACCAGCCGAGTAGCTGCATGGACGTGCCCAACGGCATCTCGCCGCGGCTCGCGAAGTCAATGAGGGAGCCGAAGCCGGCCGGGATCGCGAGCGTCGCGCCGCTGTATATCACGACGCCGGCCACCGCGCCGGCGATGAACGGCGTCTGGTCCTTCGCCGCCTGCAGGTAGCGGCGGAAGGAGCCGCGCTTCGTCTCCGGCTCCGCCACGTACAGCATGTTGCGCAGCGACGGCTTGGGCCGCTGCGACGGCGTGGCGGCGCCGAAGTCCGTCTGCAGCTTCACCTGCGACGTGAAGCGGCGCAGGTCCGTCAGCGCACCGCGCGCCATCGGGCGCCACACGAGGGAAGATGAACGCATCGTGACACGTATAGAGAAATACAGTCCTTTTTTTTTTTAGTTGAATAAAAGACAAACCAGCAAGAAACAAAAATAAAAAAAAAACAGAATACGAGTGACGCTAATACCGATTTAAACGATGTCAATGAAAAGAAGAAGAAGAATCCGTGCTGACTTGTGGCAGTCGCCGTGAGAGAAAGAGAGAGAGCGTGTGGGGGAAGAAACTGCAGTGTAATGACAAGCGGATGAATGAAGCAAATTCTTATTAACTGCACCAACCACAATGATGCGAATCTTTCAATACAAAAGGAAAAGCACCCTTTAAAAAAATTATATAATTAAGAGTAATGAACGAAAAAAAAAAAATCAAAAAAAAATGATGTCGTAAGAGACTTCGTGTAGGTTTATATACCTTTTGTTCTTGTTGTTCTTTAAAAATAATAAAATAATAAAAAAAAAACACTTTACCTCTAAATTCCGTCTCTTTTTTTTCTATGTAACATTATGATTACGGTTATCCTTCAGGATTAGTCCTATTCCTTCGCGTTTTGTTTAAAATTGAAAAAGATTCATTTCATTGTGCAGCTATTAGCTTTCTTGATTATTCTCTTTCACTCGTTCTGCTGATATATGAATTTATGTATATGTATATATATATGAGAATAGACTTACCTCAATCTCCATATGCATTCGCTTCTTCCTACACCTTTTTCTTTCGCATTCATAGACCCTGTTGGGTTGCTGAACAGGATCTCAAAACGTGAAAGGGAAAAGAAAAGAAAAAACGGAACCCTCACTCGCCCCTCCGCAGGATGTTGTTCTTGTCTCCGCCATTATCGATTTACGCTTCAGAATAAATATCTGCATGTTTTTCATTTGATTGTCTTCTTCGTCTTTTTTTTTAATTATTCAGTGTATACATGCCTGTGTGTGGGTGCGCTACAGTGTTACTGGGCGGCACACACACATCATACATCGCAGAAGTACTAGAAACAAACAAACATATTCAACAGTAAAAAAAAAAGAGGAACAGCACTGGTCGCTTCATATCCGCGAGAAAGTTGAACGCTCAGACACGTCAACATAAAAAATGTGCTTTCCGTTTTTCGTTTTTCTGCAACAATTAAAGCGCAAAAGGAAAATAAAAATAAATACAGAAAAAAAACGGTGAATAGTAAAAAAGTCGCTTCATATCCGCGAAGGCGAAGTCATGTGTATTCTAACGAAACGCACTCAATTTGTTTTCTCTAGAAGAAGAGAACTAAAAAAAGAGAAACCAATGAATAGCGTAAAACATGCTTCGGTTGAAAAGTAAGAGAATCGTTAGGAAAAAAAAAGGAAACAAAGCTTCTGCCAAAAACAACGGAGACCCAAGAAAGAAAGAAAAAACAACTACGGAGGTAAGCGAAACAAGAATATACCGGTACAGAAATATAAAACGCGTCATTCACTGTAATTTTTTTTTCTGTTTATCTTATTTACCAGCAATCCAACGGAAGAAAGCGAGAGACAGAAACGAACACAATGAAAGAAAACACACACACGTGAAAGGAAAAACAGTAATAATAAAGAAGTCACAAAAAAAAAAAAAGAATTAAAACGAAGAGAAGAAAAGCGATCATCATCTTCACTCATATGCAAGTAGAAGAAGGGGAAGTGGAACTGTGCTTCGTTTTTTTTCGTTTTTTTGGCTATGGTAGTAATCGTCATATTTGTTCCTTTTTTTTTTCTTTGTTTACATATTCCAGTTATGTGATGCACACAGAAAAAAGAAAGAACAAAAACAAAACAAAAAAGGGAGAATGTAAAAAGAGACAGAAAAGCAAAGAAGGAACTGTGCCACTACCTATATCACCGTCAACTACAGGACCGACATACAATACCATGAGTAAGAGCTCCAGAGAGAAGCCATACGAAAAGAAAGGGACCGCAGAAGTGATGACCATTGTCCTTCCTGAACAGCCCATACACCTTGCTTTTTGCGCTGTTGTAGTGATACAGCATCATCATCTTCACTTTTTACTCTCCTTCGCGTTGATCGATTGATTGTAGTATTTTTTTTTCCTTTTCAATCTTTTTTTGTGTATGTACGTTTGGTGCATGTTGGTGATGGTAGCCGCGGTGATGATGGTAACACAGTTCTCATTGCACCACTTCGTCTTTTTACCTTCACTTCTTTTTTTTTTACTTTATTGTTGCTACTATTTAAAAAAAAAAAAAGAATATGACGACTCCCCTCATAATGCGGGCGGGCATGAGCGTTTCGGGGAGCGGACGGAGAGCCTACACAGAAGCCCTTTGCACGGGGACGCACTAATGGTTGTTGTTAAAGCGGCCACGTCCGCCGCGGCCGCGGCGGTACCCGCGCATATTGCCGACCAAGTTCTCGCCGAACGTCTCCTTGTCGGCGCGGTTCATGTCCTCGCGGTTCACGCGGGGGCCCTGATTCTTGTCCTTCTCGTCGCAGGAGATGGTGTCGAAGAAGCCGGCGGACTTGCTGTACGCGTGGCCCTGCGCCTTGGCGTCCTCCTTCGCCTTCTCGAACTCATTGCGGTTCTTCTCGAACTCCTCGCGGCACTTGGCGAAGTCGAACTCCTCATCGAACACGACCTTCGCGTCGCCCTCGGCAGCCTCGAAGTCCATGCCCGTGTGCGCTGGGAAGCGCCTGCGGCCGCCGCCGCGCCCACCGTACCCGCCGCGGTGGCCGCCGCCGCCGCCGCCGTACCTACCGCGGCCTCCGCCGTCACCGTTGTAGCGCCCGCGCCCACGGCCGCCGCCGCGGCCGCCGCCGTAGTTGTTGTTGTTGTTCTGGCGCCGGCCACCGTCGCGGGAGGGGTTGTCGTAGAAGTTGGACGCGCCAGACGGCGCGTTGTTCGCGGCCGCGTTGCTGGTCGCGGGCGTGGCGCTCACGATGGCAGGGTCGCGGTCGCTCACGGTGCTGCGTTGGAACACGGTCAGCTTCGCGATATCGGTGCCGCGGAACACAATCGTCTCGAAGATCTGCTCCGACGCCGGCACCTCGTTGGGCCCGCCTCCCAGCCGACCCTCCGTGCCCAGCACCCGGACGTTACGCAGTGTCACCTTGTTACCAGTGGAGTCGACGTAGTCCAGCTGACCCTCGTAGCGGATCTTGCTGTTGCTGATCAGCGTGAGGTAGCCGCCGATGCGGACGTCAGACTGCATAAGCTGCTCGGACATGATTGAACAAGTGTATAGAAAGGACTGTAGACAAACAGAACACGAATGCTAAGAAGAATAGAAAGAAATTCTGTGAATTGCAAGTAAACTCTCACGTAAGATCCAAAAAGAGAGGGAGGGAGAAAAAAGGAGAGCAAAGTAAAGCGAAGAGCAGAAAAGAACACAAGTGGCCACAGAATACTAGACATAAAAAAAGTGGAAAAGGGATTGGTGCGAAGGGGGGAGGGAGACTTTGTAAGACAACAACGCGCTGACGCGCAGCTAGTTTACATGACACAACAACACAAACCAAGAGACGTACACACAGGTACGCCGTATGAGAGAGCGGGGACAATCATAACAACACCCAATGCAAACACACACAAAAAAAAAAAGGTACAAGGCAGGCCGCACCATCTCGATGTCGCACCTCGTCGGTTTTCTACCTGCGTTCATCCCGGGGGAGGAGGGGGGGGGGGCCTCAGCACTGCGCCGCGGCGGCCGTCGCCCGCGCGGCGCGCAGGATCGCAAAGCTCTCCTCCTCCGAGATCTCCTGGAAGAGCAGCACCTGGTTGATGGAGTCGCCGACCGCCTCGCGGATGGACTGGCCGACCTTCGCGAGTGACACGTAGACGCCGGCGCTGAGCTCCGGCCGCCGCTGCTGCTCGTCCGCGGCCTTGGCCAGCAGCTGCAGCGCCTTGCTGCAGTCCCCCACCGCCGCGAGGTCGCCGCCCTCCGACATGCGCAGGTACTTCAGCAGCGTCAGGTGCGCGCTGCGCATCGCGATGAGATTGATGATGATCGCGCGGCGCTCCTTCGTCATGGGGGTGGAGATGATGATCTGCACGACCGCGCGGCCGCACGACAGCTGGTGCCGCTGCCGCGTCGCGATCGCCGCGACGTCGTCCTCCTCGGCGATGACGAGGTGGTCGTCGTCCATCGTGTCGAAGCACAGGTTCAGGATGCGCGCGGTGAGCTGCGTGTTCTTCGCCGCCAGCGTGAGCAGCTCGTTGCCCTCCACGCGCAGACTCGTGTTTGTGTCGTGCAGATTGAGGAAGAGCAGCGCGCTGAGGTACTCCTCGGTGGTGGCCGCCGTCAGCAGCGGCTCCGTCGGCGGCGCCACGCTGCCCGGCGGCGCGCCCGCGAGCCGCAGGCCGACGATGGTCAGCAGATGCTCGCTCTCCGCGGCCCCGGAGTAGAACTGTAGCTCCTTCGTCATCTGCATCGCGCGCAGCGCGCGGGCGACCTGCAGCACGACGGTCTCGGACCGCGTCCGCAGAGCGCCGGGGAACCGCGCGACCTCGTCCTCCTTGCGGAAGAGAATGATGCGCACGAGGCCGGTGTGGACGAGCGGCGCCATGCGCGGGTTGCCCTGGCCGACCACGACGAGGAGGTCCATCACCAGCATGGAGATGTCCTCCCGCTCCTCCTGCTGCATCGTGTGCAGCAACTCCACGAGGCCCTCCTCGTCGCACACCATCTCGCGGTACACGCGGCCGGCGTTCGCGATGTAGAGCAGCAGCAGCAGGATCGCGGACCGCTCCTCCGCCGCGAGGGCGGGCGGCACCGTCGCCGTCCCACAACTGAGGCACTCCGTGAGCGCGCCCGTGATGCCGGACTCCACCAGCAGCGTCGCGTACTGCGCGCCGCGCACAAAGATGCTCAGCGCGCGCACCAGCCACAGCAGGATGCTCACCGCGCCCCCCGGCGCGTCGCTCGGCCGCTCGAATGCCTTGTACGTCATCCGCAGCCACGACGTCAGGCGGGTGAAGAAGAGCGGCGCCGCGTCGCCGAGGTCGGCCTCGAGGTCGCTGCTGTTGCTCGCGCCGTGCAGCTGGTACAGTGCCTCCAGCACCGCCGTGCGCGCGACCTTGGGCGCCTTGTCCCACGTCGCCACCCACACCTCCGCGCGCCTGCCGAAGAGGTTGGGGTCCATCGCAGCCGCCAGCCGCTGGCTCTGCCTGTTGGCCGCCACCGTCCACTTGTCGGAGCGCTGGCCGGCAGGTGCCGTCTTCTTCATGGCAACTAGTAGCAACTGGGCCGGTGTGGAGAAACAGGGAGAGCGGGGGAATGGAGAAGAGAATGGAAGGTATGCACATGTGTGGTTGTTTCTCAGTTCGGGATGCACATGTAGTCTGTTTCACGGGGCTTGTTTATATGGGATCACAATCGGTTTTCAGTTTTTTTTTTTTTGGTTTATATGTGTTTTGAAATACAGTAACAACTTGTGAGTGGAGTGCGTCTTCTTCTCTTGCAATTGATTATTTGCGTTGGGCCACGCGGAGGAACCCCCCCTCCCCCCACCGCCGGTCCCGCGACGTGTTAGGTATTAGTATTATTAAGGTAAACAAGAAACAAAGAAGCATGCGAGATGCAGCGCCGCACGGACCCGCGCAGGCGCCTCAGCGCAGCGCGGCCCGCTTCGCCTTCTGCACCGGTTGAAAGCACATGGCCACCACCATCATGCCGATGGCTAGCGCAATGCACATGAGGATGCCGACCTGCACCTCAATCAGGCGGCGCTTCGACTTGGGCAGCAGCTGGAACTGCAGTCGCTGGCGGTCCGTCTGGCTGCTGTGCGCCTTGAGGTAGTAGGGCGACTCCGGGTCCTTCAGGATCTCGTGCGCACGGAACACGCGCTCCACCATCTTCGCGTCGGGGGAGCGGCCCTTGGGGCCGTAGAGGGCCTTCTTCGCCGCGAAGGCGGCGTCGATGTCGTCCACGTTGCAGTCCGGCTCGATCCCCAGCACCTCCATCGGGTCGTACTGCGAGAGAAAGGCCTCGTGCTCGCGCTTCCCCGACTGGGCGTATTGCCACCGCCGCTGGCACTGCAGCGCCGCCGCGCCAACGGCGGGGCCGCTCACCAGCGCGGCACGCGGCGCGGCCATCGAAGTGATGAGAGCGGCACGGCGACGGCCCCCGAAGCTGCGCGTGAAAAGCAGAGCGGAGGTGCGCATGAGGGGAGAGATCAACTAGAAAAAGGGAAAACTCAAAACAGAGTCTATGGAATTCACCAAAAAAAAAAAAGCTAAGGAAGGCAAATGTCGCAGCGCAGAAAAGAAAGGAGAGAAAAGAATGGAAACCGGTGCGTCATTGTGCGGTGAAGAGAAGGTATTACATTATCTCCCTCATCCGCTGCGTCGCGCATCTGAATATGTGTGCACACGACGTTCGTCCTGTTTGTGATCGATTTGGATTACAATCACTGTAAGGTGTTATCAGATAGCATAAGTGTACACGCCCATGTACATGGAAGGATCGATAACCCGCTGCGCGTGCTCAGAAGTTCGGCCGCTGGCTGCCGAACTGGCCCTGCTGGTTCGCGCGCATCGCGGCGTAGGGGTCCCTGCCGCCATCCGCGGCCACCTGCGTCTCGTGGCGGTCGCGCTTCTCTCGAATGCGGACGTAGCTATCTTGCATGGCGCAGAGCGTCAGCGACATGCCGACGTCGGCCGCGAGCTCCTTCTTCAGCTTATCCATGAACTCGTCGTCGTGCTGCGAGCCGTCGGTGAGGGTGCGCAGCTGCTTCGCGACGCCGCCGTTCTGGCGGAGATAGTCCACGTACTCGGTGTCGCTGCGCACCTCGCGCTGGATGGCGTGCAGCCACTGCTGGTCGCAGCAGGCCTGCAGCAGCTCGTAGTACACCTGCGGGTCGAAGTGGCGCCCGCAGGCCGTCTTGAAGGGCGTGTGCTGGCCCATGCTGCTCTGCAGATGGTGGCCGCGGCGCATCGCCCAGCCGTTCGAGTTGCTGTTCGGGCCCTGGCCCTCCGTCGGCAGCTGGCCGGAGATGACGCCACGGCGAGCGGCCGATGCGGCCGCGAGAAGGGCAGCACCGGTGCGATGGGAAAGGCGCCGCATGCTCACAGTTGCGGCGAAGGTAACAAGATAACAATAGATAGAGGCAAAAAGGCAGTGTTACACTGCTGCAGAAGACAAAGGGAGAGGGAAGAGAGAGGAGGAAGTGTAATAAAAGAAGACCGGGAAAAAAAGAAACAGTAATAACAACAACAAAAAGGAACTAGCTGTCATCGTATCGGAGAAGCAACGGCACGTTTGCCCTATTAGTATCATTAGTATTATTCAGCTTTTTTTACTAATACCCAATCAACAAAAATCCTAAAACGATATAATTATGACTGTTATTAAAAAATGCCTCCATTTTGCATTTCGTTCTTTCGGTACATTATTATGGGTTATATGAAGTTGAAAGAAAGAAGAGAAAAAATGTTTATTTTAACAGAAGAAAAGGAAAGAAATATATATTCACTACATACAACACACATCCGCTTTACTGAATGGTCTTGCGCAGCTCCTTGAAGAGCTCGGCGGCCTCGTTGCCCATCTCCTGGATGAGCGCGGGCGCCTCCGCGGAGGCCTTGCCCTCATCCTTCTTCGCCTGCTGCGACTGAAGGCGGCCAGCGTTCTCATTGCGGACCTTCTGTTGGTACTGCACCCAGAGGGCGTCGTTCGTCGACTTCTCCTGGAAGCCGCGGTTGAAGCCGAGCCAAGCTACCACAACGTACGTGAAGTTCTTGAACTGGTTGAGCGTCTTAGGCGCCGCCTTGGAAGCAACTTTGGACATGCTGTCTGGGGTTGGTGCGAGGGGGGTGTATGTTAATGAAAGGAAAAAAAGAACCGAAAATAGAAGGCTAAGTGAGTAGAGGTAATAAAAGGTTTAAAAAAAAAAAAAAGAGAGGGAGGAGAGAGGAAAGAATATCATGAAATAGAAGAGAAGAGGAATGAAGGAAAGAAACAACACACGCAAAAAAAAAGGCAACATAATGACAAGAGCCATCCTAATGAAAACGATTTGCTTTTATGCGTGCAAATGATGTTCTGGTTTGGTCTGTTTTGATGCGTGTGAATATATGCATACGGCATGCCTTAGCTTCGACCAGCGCGCGCAGTCCTCGAGCCGGGCGGCGGCGGCTGGTCCGTGTCGTCCCCGACGAAGCCGCGCGAGGACGTGGCGGGAAAGGACGGCGCGCGGAGGGGCAACACCACGTCCGCCTCATTCTCGCAGTACCCCATGACGTTGCCGCGACACACCAGGTTGATGGCGCCAATGCCGATGAGGCCGGTGAGGAACGTCTTGGCGCAGCCCCAGTAGGATGCGTCGGAGCTTTCCGTGCCGAACCACGACGCGGCGGCCCCGCCTCTGCTCGCCCGCCGTGCCGTCAGGCGGAGCATAGGATGCGGAAGGGTGCAAGAAAAACGGCTAGTGGGATGTACTCTATTTCTTTCCCTTCTTACACCAAGAGTAATAATAGTAAATACGTCATTCGTAAATAAAAAGAGTGTAGAAGGGTAACGGAAGTGGGCCATGAATGGTACCATCAGTGGTATTAAGACGAGAACGAGGCTGTTTGCTTCTTCTGTGATATCTCGTGTAGGTAACTGGGTGATGGTATGTTTTTTTTTTTTGTCTGTCAATGATGCGAGTATCGTATATAGTACATTGGTTTACATTCAAGAGGGAAAGGAAATAATAATGATAAAGAAAGGAGAGAAGTGAAGTGAGTTCAACAACGGCGCCACCAGCGATCAGGCAAACTTGTGGTGGTGCACGCTCATGCGACTATACGTCAGCTCCATCGGCTTTCCAAACGCCTCCGGCGTCACAGGCTCCTGCGGCGGCTTCGGCACGGTGAGCTGCGGCAGGTCCTCCTCGATGATGTGGAACGTCCGGCCGAAGTGGTAGCGGAACTCCGGCAGGTGCCCGGAGTAGCCGCAGACGTGCTTCTGGTACATGCCGCGCGCGTCCCGCTCGTCGCGCCCGCGCAGCCACTCGTCGCGGCGGTCCTCGCTCAGGTAGCGGTCGAACTTGCGGTCCGTGCGGACGCCCGTGTGGATCATGCAGGATTGCGTGTTCGTCGCGCCGCCGGGGAACGCGGCGGCCGCCGGGTCCACCGGCGGCACCGGCACGAGCGGCTCCGCCGTCGCGAGCCGCGCCTCCATCGCGGCCGCGGCCGCGCCGCCGCCCGCCTGCTTGGGCAGCAGCAGCAGGCACGCCGCGAGGTAGTTCATGACGTCGACCGCAGGCACCGCGTCGCCGGGGTAGTTCTCGAGCGTGAAGACGGCCGCCGCGTCCTCGTAGATGGACTGCAGCGCCGCGCTGGTGTTGTTCGCCGCCACGTTGCCCTCCGCGTCCGCCCCCTCCACGGGGCTCAGGAGGCCGAGCAAAAGGTCGATCGCGCTGCTGAGTGTCACCGGCGGCAGCACCTCCAGCGAGCCGCTCGCCGTCTTCTCGGTCGAGGCGGCCGCCGGGAAGACGCGGCGCAGCGTGCCCATCTGGGACGGACTAAGGCAGTTGATCGGACTCAGGTCGCCCACGAGCGGCTGCAGCTGGATGAAGCCCACCGGGTCCTTGTACGCCAGCGTGATCTTCTGGTAGTCGTCCGTGGTCAGCATGAGGCCGCAGCGCCGGAAGACGTCCTTCAGACCCTCCGGGTTGACGTGCGAGTACTTGTCCTTGGCGTTTCTCTCCTTCTCCCGCTCGCGCTGCAGCGCCCGCAGCAGCTCTACCATCCCCCGGGCGCCGCTGCGCAGGAGCAGCGAGCGCGTCTTCCCTATCGTAGGCGTGGCGTTGTCGCGCGCGACCGCCACCTCCTGCGGAGTCATCAGCTTCACGTGGGAGGCCATGTCGATCCGTCCGTGGTGCTTAGAGGGGGTGCGAACCTAGATAGATATAGATATATATATATATATTCACACTTTTACAGTGATCGCAGAAGAAGAAAAAAATGATTCCCGTCGAGAAAGCAGAAAAGAGATGTTTTAAGAGAGGGAAAAAAAAAACAGTTTAGCGCCGTCACGCAGGCAGAGCATACCGCTGTGCATCATATTAAGAGAAGAAGCGCCGACGCGCGCGCTCACAAAGCACAAAACAGAGCACCCTGTTAGGACACGGCGTGGCTTACTGATTACGCATGCAAGTGCGTACACAAGCAAAGAATTGAGAATGAAAAAATCGCCAATCGAAAGAACAAGAAAAACGGTGGGAAAAAAAAACTACATGGACAAAAAAACAGCACGACAGAAGAAAACACGTCAAACAAATTTATTGCTCTTGTTTTAACGCTATTCTGTCTCTGTATGCAGCAGCCGCGCTCCTGCCTACTCCTCGTACGCCAGCACCACCAACGGAATCACGGACTGTCGATTGAGCGAGGAGCTGTTCTTCATGCTGGAATGGCTGCCCGAGCGGTACCAGTTGGTGAGAGCGCTGTTCGCGCCGGCGGTCTGCGTTGTCTGGAGCAGCGCCCGGATGTCCTCCGGTGCGTCGTCCGCGCAGAGGAGCCGCAGGCGCCACACGCACTCGCGCCACGCGTCGTGCTGGCCCGTGGCGTGGAAGTACAGCGCGAGGTTGGCGAGGGTGCGCACCGTGTGTGGGCTGTGCAGCCCCTCGAGTCCGATAAAGAGCTCCGCCGCGTTGCGCAGGCACAGCTCCACCCCGACGTCCGGCTGCACCTCCGCGTGCAGCGCCGCCTCGTGCGTCAGCGCCGCGCGCGCGATCGCGCGGTTGAAGAGCTGCACGCCGCGGTGCAGCGCGTCCTGCGCCGCGTAGAGGTCCTGCGAGCAGAAGGTCTGCAGGGTCGACAGCATGTGCTGCAGCACCGCCTCCCCGTCCTGCAGCTCCGCGTCGCTCGACGCGGGCCCGCAGTGGACCTCGACGGGGTAGCTCCGCCGCACGGAGAGCAGCTCGGCGGTGAAGCGGTGGTATTGCAGGCTGAACGGGCTGCCGAGCTGGTGCAGCACCAGGTCCGCCTGGTGCACCACCTCGCTGAGGCACGCCAGCAGCTTCGCCAGGACGGCCTCCTCCGGCAGCGAGCACGGCCCCTCCTGTCGGAGCGTCGGCATCGTGCAGACGTGAAAGGGGCGCCCGCACTCCTCCGGCAAGTTCGTGACGGGCAGCGTCGGCAGCCCCTCCATGTCGGACAGCAGGTGGACCTGGCGGCGCAGCACCTGTATCAGCAGGCAGCGGTCCGCCAGCGTGTTGAGCTGCTCGCGCCGCTGCGCGGCCGCCATCTCGAGCCCGTTGAGAAAGCCGCCCGCGACGGAGGAGGACGCGCCGAGGGCGCTGCGGTAGTTGCGGCCGAGGTGACGGCAGTCCTCGTCGCCGAGGCTCACGCTGTCCTGCTCCAGCAGGTGCCACAGCAGCACCGGCGCGGTCGACATGTTCGTCACCTGCCGCACGAGGGTCGGCAGCATCTTGCTGAGCGGCGGCAGCAGCCGGTGCCTGCCGGGGCCCGCCACCGCCTCGTCGGAGCGGCAGCAGTCGCGCTGGATGGTCAGGAACGGGATGAGCGCCGCGCCGTAGAGGTCCCACTCGCGGTGGGTCGCGTCGTGCCGCATCAGCAGCCGCAGCAGCTGCATCGTGCGCAGCCGGATCCACCGCGGCACCTCGTACACCGCGCCCTCCGCCGACGCCGCGCTGGGGTCGACGTCGTCCCGCGGCGCCGCGTCGGGCCGGCGCCGATGCGGCGAGAAGTCCTTCACGGTCGGCACGCAGCTCGTCACGCGGCCGTCGACGACCGTCATGCCGAAGGCGGCACAGAGGCGCTCGTGGACGATGGCCTTGTCGGCCTCGCCGAGCGGCAACTTCAGGTCCGGCGCCGCGTTGAAGGGGATGTGGAACTTGTGATACACAAAGGGCAGGATCGTGTCGTTGTACAGATCGTTCAGTGTGACAGCCTCCTCCCACACCTCCTTCTCGTCCAAGTTGCCGCGGAAGTACATGTGCTGGGGCAGCTCCCGTCCGTCGTACTGCATGAAGGCGACCAGGGTGCGCTCCACCAGGTCAAAGAAGTGCATGTTCGCGTACAGGTGGTGGCTCTTCTCCGCCTGCGGCCTCTCCTTCCGCGCGAGACCGCCCAGCTCGGGTGGGAGTGGGTTTGCCACCGCCGCCCCGATGCAGACGCCGCGGGCCGGCGGCGGCCCCGCGCGCACGCTGCGCCGCTTCTTGTGGCTCGGCGGCGAGTTCGCCGCGGCGGTGGTGGCCGTCACCACATGGGGCCGCCCCATGAAGAGCCGCGCGACGTGGCGCACGCTGGCCGCGAAGGCCTTCAGCCTGTCGAGCAGCCCGGTCCGCGAGAAGGGCGCCGACGCGTTCAGAAAGAGCGTCTCGCAGGATTCGCTGCTCGTCTCCTCCAGTGCGTACTCCTCGTCCGTCGCGTCCGAGTCGCCGTCGATGCCGTACTGGTCCACGAGCCCGAAGATGGGCGCGCCGTCCTCATCCACATAGGCCCCGTCGTCGTGGTCGCCCAGGTCGGCGAGCGCGCCGCGGGCGTGCAGGTCGGGGAAGCGCGTCTCATACGCGCGGCACAGGATGTACTCCTTGATGCCGCGGAACAGGATCTCGCGCTTCAGCTCGAAGAGCATGTGCCGCGGCGCGGAGGGGAACTGGATGAGGGTCAGGTAAAGCGCGCCCAGCAGCCGTTTCGGGTACCCCATACGGTCGAACTGACTCACAATGTTGCCGGTGTAGTAGAGGTTGACGTGCGCGGGGGGGGCCGCGCCGGCCGCCTCGGCGTCCTCCGTCTCGTCGAGTGAGGCGAGGGTCTCCTGCACCAGGTCCAGTGCGGAGGAGGACATGGTGCTGTGCCCGCCGCTCTGCGTCAGCAGTGCCTGCGGCGTCAGCGGCGTGACGGCCGGCGTCGGGCACAGCGGCACGCTCGCCGTGAACGGGTTCGCGCTCAGCATCTGGCCCGCCTCCTCCGTATTCGTGCTCTCCAGAGTCACCGCGGTCGTGTGGGAGACGGAGACCTCGCCGTGCGACCGCGCGAAGTCCATCTCCTGCTGCAGCTTCTGCTGCGCGGCGCGGCGCCGCTTCTCGCGCTGCGCCCGCTCGAGCGGCGCCTCCCGCACCCGCGACAGCAGGTCCTGCATGCCGCGGTCGATCTCGTACTTCATGAAGTGCAGTGTCTCCAGGTTCTCCGAGATGAACGCGTCCGGCGCAAACGAGCGGCAGGACAGGTGCACGCCCTTGGAGGAGAGCAGCTGCGGGCTCAGCAGCGAAAACTCGCTCAGCGTGAGGCTCTGGCCGTTGGTCGCCAGGCGGCCCGAGAGCCACGGCGGGAACCAGCGCCGGTTCTGGATGAAGTAGTACCGCCCATCGCGGCCGAAGTGCACGTACACGTCCTTCGGCATGAAGCTGTAGTCGGGCGACATCTCGTAGTTGGGGTTGCCCACCATGCGGGGGTGGTCCGCGGCCGTCTCCTGGTCCGCGCTGCCGCAGTACGGCGTCAACGAGAAGGCGGACGCGAGCTGCTGCGCCATGGCGGCGACCTCCCCGCTCTGCTCCGTCACCGACGTGAGCGTCTCGCTGATGGGCGCGAGCGAGATGACCGTGACGCCGCGCCCGCGGTAGCGGTAGTGGTAGTGCAGCGGCACGTGCACGTGCGACACACTGGCCTGCTGCACCCAGCGCGACGAGCGGCACTCGAGGCTGCCCACCTTCTCCCCCAGGCACGAGCTCCAGAAGAAGAAGAAGAAGCCCTGGCGCACCACCACGCGGCCGTGCGTGACCGTGTAGTGGAGCATCGCGTCCGACAGCACGCTGCACTCGCCGGTCGCGGCGGCCGCGTAGTTCAGGGTGCTCTCCCGCAGCTCCGTGGCGAGGGGGTAGCTGCGGCTGCGGGAACTGCTCATCTCGCGCTCCGCAAGGTCGCTCGTGCGATCCGCGCACAGGCTGTCCTCCCAGTCGATCACGGCGGTCACGACCTGCAGGGTGTCGTGGTAGAAGGTGGCCACGACGCCCTCGAGCGCGGCCTGCGACGCCTGGTAGTTGGCCGCGTCCCAGCTGCTCACCGTGAGCTGGAAAATGTCGTTCGGCCCGAACGCCTTGGCCGTGTCCTCGCCGGCCAGCGCCCGGTAGCACGCGTCCAGGTACGAGGCCGTGAAGTCCTTCTCGATCGTCATGTGGTCGGCGGACATTTTGGGCGGCCGCACGTCGAAGAGCTGCCCGCTGAGCGTCATCTCCCGCTGGTGCTGCGCGAGCAGCCCCATCTCCGCCGTGCCCGTGAGGTCGCCAGGCGTGGTCGGCGACGAGGGGCTCGGGTACATGCGCCCCCGCCGCCGGTGCCGCTTGCGCAGCGAACGGACGCCGGCGGGGGCCTGCCGCGGCGCCTCGTCGGGGAGGGAGAGCGCGTCGTAGGGGGCACGACCGTGGCCCTTTTGTTCAACGGAGCTTTCCGATCCCATTAGAAATGCATCGAGTATCAAAACAAAAGACGAAAAAATAGATGAGAAAAAAGGCAAAATGGGGAAAAAATACACGTATATACAAAGCAACTACAAGAGAGAGAGAGAGAGAGAGAGCATGCACATGACGGGTCAGTTGAATAAAAAAAAGAATACACCAAAAGGCGCAAAAATAAACAGAGAGGGGATAGGAACCGAACAGCTATATCACCGGAAGCAGGTTTGTGTTTACAATATGAAAGGCTTAATCCACACTGACAAGAACAGAAACAGGAAGAGTACAAACACACACACACACACACACACACACACACACACACGTGCCTATTGCAACAGCTACTGAAGAATCATCAAATCACAGCCAAACGCCATCATGGGGCGCAGCGGATGCGACACGCAGCACTTTGAGAGCATGGACGACATCGGGATGCTCCGCGCCGGCGACGCCTCGCTCGCCGCGGACGAGGAGGGCGAGGCGTACATGGGGATGGGGCGGTCGTTCAGAATGGCGCCCTTCGCGCTGTACGCGGCGTAGGTGTGGTCCGTGAAGCACAGACCGATGAGGCCGGTGTGGATGCCGACGGAGCAGCTGCCGATGAGCCGCGGCGCCGTGCCGTGGCGCGGGCAGGACGAGGCGAGCAGTGTGCCGCAGGACAGCGCCAGCACGGGCTCCTTCAGCTTCCGCACGTCGAAGACGCGCAGCATGCTGGGCGTCGCGGCGACGATGGAGTGGTACGTGCCGACTTCGAGCGACCCCACGCCGACGACGGCTTCCTCGTCGCCTTGCTCCCCGCGGCACGACAGCAGGCCGACGACGCCCATGTGGCCCTGGGCCTGGCGGTCGTCGTAGTAGCGCACCGTCGAGTCCGAGAAGCCGGCGAGCAGCGCGCGCTGCGTCGTGTGGCACGCGAGGCAGGTGAGCGCCGGCGCGCCGGACACCTCCAGCTGCTGAACTACCTGTTCGTCCGCCAGCGAGAGCACGTTGACCGCCGTCGCGCCGTGCGCGCCGACGGGCCCGCCGTAGAAGAGCGTCGCCGTGGCGCTGCGGTACGCCAACTTCACGTCCACCCACGAGCCGGCCGGCGGCGGGGGGCACGCGGAGAATACGGCGGCCGCCGTCGGCGTCGCGCCGCGCTCCCAGCACTCCTTCAGCAGCGTGAAGCCGCCGCGCGCGTTGACGAGCAGCAGCCCGGACTGCTCCGAGAGGTCGTTGATCACGCACATGTCATGCACCGGGGCGGCCAGCGCCAGGGGGAAGGACTTCACGACCGCCTGCGAGCTGTAGCTCTCGTAGGAGATGCAGTGCACCTGCTGGTCCTTCGTCGCCACCACCATCGCCGGCTCCAGCGCGCGGAAGCACGCACTGACGATGGTGTCCGCGCGCACCGCGCCGGACACGAGCTGGTAGCGCGAAGAACTGATCTGCCACGCGCCGGCGACCGCCCACGGGTCCGGCGCCCCGCTCATCGGCCGCGGCGGCGCCGGCGCGCCCTCGCCGTGCGGCTCCGCGCTGCTCCGGCCGGCGTCCCGCTTCGGCTGCCGGTGCGGCTCCGCGCTGCGCTGCGGCGCCAGCTTGCGCTCCTGCAGGTCGAGCACCAACTGGCGCATCGTGTCCGCGTTCCACGTCGTGCGCGCGCGGTCCTTCTCGGATATGAAGTCGCCGGTGGCGGACACGATGTGCGCCATGGTGCGCCGCGCCTCCGCCTCGAAGCGCGCGGACCGCGGCACCGCCTTCTCCGTGAGGTCCTTCAGCGCGCCCTCCACCAGCGCCGCGTCGCAGCTGCTCCGCAGGACGCACAGCATGCGCGCCGCGTCGTGCAGCAGCCCCTGCACGACGGCCAGCGCCTCCGCGCCCAGCGCCTGCGGGTCGAGCTCGCGGCAGACCGGCGCGGGGTCGTCGCCCGTGATGAGGTTCGTCTCGAAGACGACCGCGTCGTCGAAGAGCGAGCTGACGGTCGGCCGCGACGCGTGCAGCAGCGACCGCACGGCGACCTCAGACTCCGCGAGCGCCCACGCGCCCGCCGTGCGCCCGACCCCCAGCACGTACTCGTGCATCGCGTCGGCGTGCCGCGGCGGCAGCGCGCCCCTGTACGCGTGCAGTACCTGGCAGCAGAAGAAGATGATCTCCACCCGCACGTCCACGCTCGCGTCAAACAGGTACCCGCGAACCTGGATCAACAGCGACTTCTCCATCTGCAGCCGCCGCAGCTGCTGGTCGGCGGCCAGCGTGTCCACGCGCACGCCGACGACGCTGCCGAGCAGCGTCACGCAGGAGCTGCGCACCACCGGCGAGCGATCCTCCAGCAGGTGCGTGAAGAGCGTCACGCGCGAGGTGCACTCGCGCGACGCGAAGTTCTTCGCGTGCCGAAGGCCGGCGAAGAGCGCGGCGAGGACCAGGCACCCCCACGAGCGCACCTCCGCGCTCGTGGAGGACAGGATGGGGAAGGCCGAGTTCAGCAGGCGGTTGTTCCAGCACTGGATGCACTGTCGCTCGCCGCGGCGCTGAAACTGGCACAGCATATAGCACGCCATGCTCTTGCAGCGCGCCACCGTCGTGTCCCTCAGCAGGTAGTACGGGGCGCCGCCCGGCTGCGGCACGCGCGCGGCGACGGGGGTGGACCCCGACGGCTTCTTGGCGGGCGCCAGCATGGGCTGCATGGGCTGCGGCGGGACCTCGCCAAGGTTGCTGTTCGCGCTCTCGGAGCCGGAGGGCCCGGCCGAGCGGCGGCTCGCGGCGGCCGACAGCCCGTCGGCCGTGCGACCCTGCGGCGTGGGTGACGCGGCCGCGGGCGAGACCACGGGGGAGGGGGAGACGGGCGGCGCGCACGCGCCCGGGCGCAGCGCGTGGCCGCCCGCCTGCCCGTACTCGACCGCGGTCGTCGGCGTCGCGCGCTCGTCCAGCTTCAGCAGGCCGATGAAGTAGCGCTCGCCCTGGCACCTCTGCATCTCGGCGCAGCCGGCGGCGGGGTCCGCGCGGATGAGCTGCATCCACAGCACGGTGATGACCAGGAACAGCTCCGGCCGCTGCGCCATGAAGCGGCCCATGTACGGAAGGACGCCGCAGCGTATGGTACGCTGGCCGGCGACGCGGCTCGCGTCCAGGTACTTCACGAGGAGCGTGAAGATGCGCAGCTGGTGCTGCGGCAGCGAGAGGGCGAGCAGCACGCTCGGCAGCTGCTCCGGCAGCTCCGACAGATCGCCCGAGTCGATCCACACCTCGAACGCGGTGAGCTGGTCGCTGAAGAAGGAGGACGTCACGTACCCCTGCGGCGTCTCGGGGGAGAGCAGCGCGGGCAGCTGGCTCACGGTGCGCTCGACCGTGTACACCCACAGTTCCCAGATCGGGTGCACGTGCGCCTCCTCGCTCAGCGGCGGGTGCATCACTGGCGTGCACCCAATCGCGCGGATCAACCAGTCCGCCAGCACCGCGTTGCGGAACAGCGCCGCCGTGGACCCATCCTGGCGCAGCAGGTACTGGAACTGGGCCGGCTCCATGGCGCACCACGCCACCGTCTCCGTGACGGCCGTCAGCACGAGCTGCAGGTCGCCCTGTGGGGTGCAGGGGTCAGTGATGTCGCCCGGGAGGCTGCGGATCATATCGTCCGTCACGTGCGGCAGCAAGATCTTCAGCTGCGAGAAGCCGATGTACCACTCGAGCGCCATCTTGAGTGGGGTCGTGAGGCACGACGTGAGGAGGTCGGCCGGCAGCGCCGGGCTCAGCGGCAGCATCTCGTTCGCCGCGCACGCGCAGATGAAGAGGTCGTGCGCCCGCAGCTCCTGCAGCTGCTCGTGCTGCCGCTCGGCGTACCACCGCTGCAGCACCCACCCGGCCGCGTTGCAGTCGATGACGTAGACTGTCGGGGAGTGCACCAGCTCCGCCATGTCGAGGATGTTGAGCGGCACGTAGTGGGTGCGGTCGCGGCTGAACATCCACACCTCGCCCAGCATTGTCGCCTGGGGCATGCCGTGCCCGTTGTAGTGGACGAGGACGCGGTTGCCGTGCGCCAGGCGGCGCGCCTTGACCAGCGCCGCGCGGGCGCTCTCCACGTTGCCCTCGATCACGCGCAGGAACCCGACGTCCTTGCCGCGCAGCACGGCGGTGCGGTACTGCACCTCAAGCGCCTCGGCGATGCCGTCGCTGCCGCCGCGCGCCTGCTGCGGCGTGTAGGGCGCGAACTGGGCGACCATCGGGTCGATCCAGCACTCGTACTTCGCGTACGGCTCCAGCCGCGGGTAGTCCGGCGGGTCGTTGCCGATGTGCAGGTACATCAGCAGCAGCGCGTGCGACACGCGCATGCGGTGCGGCGGCGGCACCTCCGACAGGTCCCCCTCCGCCGCGTAGGCGGCGACGCTGCGCTCGTCCTCCGGTGCCTGCGCCGCGAGGCAGGGCAGCGGGAAGGCCGCGAAGGCCTTCAGGTGCTCCGCCACCGCTGCCTGCGTGCTGCTCGTCAGTTGCGCATCCGCGGACCCGGCGGCGGCGGTCGCGGTGGCGGCCACGCCCCGTCGCTGCTGCCGTCGCTTGGCTTGCATCTATGCGCGTAAGAAGCGGTTACAACACGATAACAAAAAGAAGGAAAAAAAACGGTAGCCAATGAGGAGGAAAGAAGAGGAACTAAGATGTCTGGGGTGCAGGGGAAGCGAGAAAACAATGGTCTTAGCGGCAAGACCACGACGCTGTGACGAACAGGAGGTATACTGGAGCTAACTGGTACTTGACTCACAACAAGGAAAGAGAATGCGGAAGACGGGAAATGAATGGAGAGCACAATCATACAAAACTGAAAAACTCTTCTTGGTCTAGTGACGCTCAACAGACACTAGCAATCGCGTTCTCTCTCGCTCTCCCTCTTACGACACGAAGAGGAACAGTGTACAAAGGACAAGTATCGTTTTTTTTGTTTGTTTTTGTTATTAGTAACTCTTATTAAACGTTTAGGTTTAGATGGTTTCATCATTAGTAATCTTAGCTTCATCTGATTATACGTATACCAAAAGGAAAAAAAAAGCACCTTTACAAGAAAAAAAAAGTCTGAAGCGTTCACAGCGTGTCACCAACTTATACAAAACAAGAAAAGGAAAATAAAAACAGCTTTCGTCGAAATGTGAAACCAAACAACAACAATACGGGGGGAGTAAAGAAGAAGAAAAAAAGGTGTTTAGGCCTCGGTACGTAACGCGACGCGGATTCCTATGCCGGTCAGCTCTGCCACCCACAGCCGCAGCACATGCGGCACCTCCACCATCGCGATGGTGTCCGTGTCCTCCGTCCGCCCGGCGCCGCAGAAGGTGCAGCACTTCCACGTGCTGAGATTCGTCGCGTGGCGCTCCACGATGGAGAGCAGGCTGCCGCACCCGGTGCACACGAAGGCCTTTGTCTTGTCGGACACGTGCAGTAGGCGGTCGAGCACCACCTCGCTCATGCCGTACGAGAGCAGCGCGTCGCGCTCCATCTCGCCGACGCGGACGCCGCCGTGGCTCTTGCGGCCCTTCACCGGCTGACCCGTCTTGGTCACCGCGCGGTACTTGAAGGGGTCCGTTCGCGCGCGCGCCTGCCACTTGTCGTTCACCATGTGCCGCAGCCGCTGGTAGCCGGAGATGCCGACAAAGACGTCCGCCTCCATCTCCTCGCCGCTGATGCCGTCGACGAATTTCTCGCGGCCGTAGCGGTTGTAGCCGGACTTGACGAGCGCGGCGCCGATCGTCTCGGCCACGCGCGGCGTCTCGTCGCAGACGCTCCACGCGGAGTTGTCCATGAAGCGGCCCTCGATGGCGCCGACCTTCGCCGTCATGATCTCCAGCACCATGCCGACGGTCATGCGGGACGGGAAGGCGTGCGGGTTGATGATCACGTCGGGCGTGATGCCCGTCTGCGAGGAGAAGGGCAGGTCGTGCGCGCGTATGTGGAGCGGCAGCGTGCCCTTCTGGCCGTGGCGCGACGAGAACTTGTCGCCCACCGTCGGCGGGCGCGGGATGCGGAAGATCAGGAGGACGGAGACGGGGTCCGGGCCGTTGAAGGCGAGCGGGATGACCTGGTGCACCCACCCGTTCTCGCCCTTGTCGAACTTGGACCACTTCTTCACCATGTGGTCGCTGTACTCGTACGTCATGTTGTTCGTCATGGGGTCCACGCGCTGGCAGCGCTTCGCGATGCAGTACACGTCCCTGTCGTCGCACAGCGAGGGGTAGCTGTGGTCCGTCGTGAAGTTCACCTCCTTGTGCAGGTGGCTGTAGGTGCGCTTCGGCGGCAGTCCGTTCGCCTCCAGCTGCGCCGAGAAGCGCTCGCCGTTGGCCAGCATGTTGTTGAACACGTAGGTCGCGTCGTCACCATCGTCTTTGCCGCTGGCCGTAGCAATCTTGCCGACGGTGATGTCGGCGTGCAGCATGCCGCGCTGCGAGGCGGTGCTGTTGAGAATAACCGCATCGTCCATATCGTACCCCGTGTACGCGAGAATGGCCACGACCGCGTTGACGCCGAGGCTGACGTCGTCGAGCCCGTAGTAGTCCATCGGCAGCGTGCGCGAGATGTAGCGCTGCGGCACGTACATCCGGAACAGCTTTGCGTCCCGCCGCCAGCCGAGCGACTGCAGCTGTGTGCCGGTCGACTGCTTGCTGAGGCCGCACTGGAACAGGTTGCGCGGCGAGCAGTTGAATTCGAAAAAGGGAATCGTCGTCGACGTGAGCGACACAATGTTGCTGCCGTTCTGCTCCATGTACTCAAACTTCTTGCGGAGCTGCACGACCGCGTCGGCCAGCTCAGAGCTCACACCCGCCACGTCGAGCCACGACTGCTCCCATGTGCCTGTGTACATGAGCGGGAAGGGCAGGTCGTCCGCGCCCCGGGGGCCGCCGGCGGTCTCGATCTTCTGGATGGGGCGCATGAGCCGGCCGTGGTCGCTGAAGATGAAGAGACCAGCCATCTCCTTCGTGTGAGGTGGGATGTGGACCACCTCGATCGTGTGGAGCGGCGTCGCGTCCTTCCGGCGCACCACGCCGTTCTCGTCGACGAGGCGGCGCGAGGTCAGCAGCTTGAGCTCGCGCAGGCGCGCGGTGGCGGCGACCGCCTCGTCGGGCAACACATAACCGAGGATGTGGCCGTCGAACCACACCGGCATCGTCCCGAGGAGTCGGTCCGTGAGCGCGGTGTTGTCCGCCCGGCGCAGCCGCGGCAGCGCCTCCGCGATCCACTCAGCGAGCCGCTGCGCTTCGGCGGAGTCCGGCGCGATCGACTCGGACAGAATCGTCGCGACACTGAGGTGGTTCAGCACGCCACAGTCCTCGCCGTCGGGCGTGTGCACCATGCAGAGGAACCCGTACGCCTCGCAGGGGTAGCGCCGCACCTCGCTCGACCGCATGCTCGCGATGGTCGCGCCGCGGTGCACGCAGCGCAGCTGCTCGAAGAAGCGGTAGAAGTTGAGGTGCTCCGCCTGCACGACCCAGCCGCTCGGCTGCGGGCAGTTGAAGTCGATGTCGACCTCGGCCACGATGTTGCCCAGCATGAGGAGCCGCTGCACGGGGAGGAGCGCCGCGTCGAGCTTCTCCGTGAAGGCGGTGCAGAGGCTGAACAGCTGGCCCATGCTCTCCGCGTTGTTCGTCCGCTTCCCCGCCTCGCCGGCGAGGAGCCGCTGGAAGAGCGAGGGGCTCATGTGGGACGCGAGGGTGACGGACACCATCCGCTGCATGCGGAGCATCGCGTTCCAGAAGGAGGCCACGAGCACCTGCGCGGACGTGAAGATCTCCTGGTAGGCCGGCACGTCGCAGCCCTGCTCCCCCACCTGGCCGTCGTTGAAGAGATAGAGCTGGCGGGTCGACATCAGCAGCACCTCGAACTTGGCGTCCAGCTCGTCGCGGAGGGCCTGCGGCAGCCACTGCGCCAGCTGCTCCGGCGTCGACTGCGGCGGCAGGTCCGGCGTCGCGGCGCGCACGTTGAGGTGCGGCAGAATGTGGTGCCGGATCATGAGGAGGCCGTACCACGCGTCGTGATGGCACTCCGTGTCGACGGCGAACTGCGAGAGGATGCGGCACGTGCCGAGCTTCTCGTACGCCCTGTACATGCGGCCAATGACGGCGAGGTAGTCCACGTAGTGGAACAGCTTGCTGTACGGCTTCCGTTCATGGTGCCGCAGCAGCATCTGCACCCGTTCGAGGTGGTTCGGGCTCGTCTCCATCCCAATCGACAGCAGCCGCATGACGTCGGCCGAGGACGGGTTGCGCGTGCCGGTGGCGAAGAGCAGCAGCGTCAGCGGGATGTGCCACACGAGACGGCGCGAGAAGCTGAAGGTGATCTCGCCCTTCGTGGAGTAGAAGAAGTAGTTGAAGCACGTGAGCCCGCTCAGCCGCTTGCAGCGGATGACCACGCCCTTGCTGGTGAAGCCGAGGCCGTGCGCCTTGAACTGCGTCCGCTCAATGTTGAGGGGGATGTTGCTGCGCTGCACGATCAGCGCGCGCAAGATGCGCTCGCCGCCCTGAATGATGAAGTAGCCGCCGAGCTCCTTCTGTTCCTCCAGCGCCCGCTTGTGGTCGAGGTCGGTGTGCACGCCGCGCAGGGCGCACCGCTCCCCCCGCACCATCTCGGGGAACTCGAAGAAGTTGCACCACCGCTGGTGCTCGCTGGGCGCCAGGTACTCATACTTGCCGTGGTCCGCGCGAGGGATCTTCTTCAGCTGCATGAGGGCGTCGAAGAGGGGGTGGAAACTGTACACCATGAGCGGCTCCGTGTGCCGCAGCGCGGACGCGCCCTGTGTGGAGCGGTCCGCGATGAGGTAGAACCCAAACCGCGCCACGCAGTGCGTCGCGTAGGTGCCGGAGGTGAGGCGGTGGTACTGCGGGGCGGCGAAGGGCAGCGCCTCGTGGACGAGGCGGTCGTGTAACAGCTGCGCCTCGTCGATCACCTCCGCCTCCTTGAACCGCTTCGACGCCATGAGCGCGTCAAGGCTGTCCTTGGAGTTGAGCGCCTTCTCGAAGATCTCCTTCTCCTCCTCGTACCAGCGCGCCCGCAGATCGTCGAGCTCCTTCATGCCCGCCGTCAGCTTTTCATCCAGCAGCGCGTACTGCCACTGCTGCTGCTGCTCCAGCGCGGGGTCCGTCGTCGTCCGCCGCTCCGTCAGCGCCGACGGCTTCAGCGCCTCCATCGCGGTGTGGATGCGCGTGCTCAGCTTCTCGAGCCGCTTGCGCGCGTTGAAGATCACCGCGCGGGCGCAGCGGCCGGGCCGCACGCCGACCGCCACGTCCAGCAGCACCAGCGACACGGTCCCCATCGGCTTGGGGGTGCCGGTGCTGTCGTCCTTCACGACGCCGGGCGCGAAGAAGCCCTCCTGCCGCACGTCCTCCAGCAGCGCTGGCAGCCGCAGGCTGAAGAGGGAGTCGAACTCGTTGATGTGGAAGGCCACCTGGTCCCCGAGCAGCCCCGTGTTCACGCGGCTGGCCTGCTTCTCGGCCGGCGCGGCCACGATCGCGAGGAGGTCGCCGAGGTCCTGCAGCACCTCGCGCAGGTGCTTGCTCTTGAGGCCCCTGTACACCGCCACCGCCACCGCGTCTTCCGCCTCCGTCACGGCCAGCACCGCGACCACCTCCTCCTTCAGCTGCGCCGCCTCCTTCGCGACGTAGCCGAGGTACTTGGCGCCGCCGGTCTCGGGGGTGCCCACCTTCCGCGGGTTGTGCGCTAGCGCAGCCACCTTCTCCTCCAGACGATCCAGCAGCGCCGGCACCGCCTCGCCGCCGGCGCGGTCGAGCGGCTCCACGTGCCGCAGCTTCTCCAGCGTGTGCTGCAGCCGCGTCGTCGCGTTGCGCACGAGCGTCAGCCGCTCGTACGGGGTCATCGTCTTGGGCGGCACGCGCGGCTCCTGCACGCCGCGGCGACGGCGGCGGCTGGAGCTCGTGGAGGTCGTGCCGCTGCTCAAGTTCGACGTCGCGCCATAGGAAGAGGCGTGGGAGCACACCGAACGGGCCGTCGACGACATGGGACGGTCCGAGTCAGTCAAAGACAAATAATGTCTTTTTTTTTTAAGAATACGAAGAAAAAAAAGAGAGAGAGAGAGAGAGTAGATATCTCAGTCACCGAAAGATATTTACTTTTCAGCGACAATAGCAAAAACAACAAAACAAAAAAAAAGAGAATGAACCAGAGAGAGGGAGGAGAAGAAAGAAAAACACTTAGCATTCATATTTCTTTGGTAAGTAAGAGACTGTGACCGCACATGAATGCAACACAAGAGAGGGTACGAGGACAGAACAAAAAGGGAAAGAATATATATATATATATATATAGGGCGAAAGTGTTAAGGAGAAGCATGATCAACAATGCGTTCATTCTGTGAGACCAAAGTTCATGTAGAAGAAAAAGACGGCCGACGCGAGAGACGCAGAAGCAAAGGTGATGGCCTGCCAGTTGTACCGGAAGAAGACACCGAACATGTAAAGCGACCGCGGTACATCGATGAAGGCGAATTTGGTGAGGCGCCCGCCCTCCATCTTGTACATGAACTGCAGCAGCTTCACCTGCAGCTCCGCGTCCTCGCGCGCGCGGATGTAGCGAAACAGCGGCGCGTACGTGACAAATGTCCGCCGGATGCGCTTGGCGCGCATCTCCTCGATCACGTCCATCGCTTGGTCGATCTCGTCGTGCAGACAGTACACGCGCACCATCTGGTTCGCCAGCTCTCGCTGTACAATCTTCGGCTGGGCAACGGAGTGGTCCATCAGCTCCGCATACAGCTCCTCTGCCTGGAAGACAGTCATCTTTCCTTTCTCCACGTCGTAAGAGACGAGACTAAAAAGTGGTACGAGGTGATGGGCTGCTAAATTGTTCAGCACGTGCGACTGGCCCCGCAGCCCTTCTTCGTGGAACCAGATGGTGTGGATCGACGGCCGCACGGACTTGTCCATGAGGTGCTTCTCCAAGAAGTTCTCCGCGTTGCGAACGCCCAGCGAGAGCTGCGACAGCGTCACCGATATCTGGTGCTCTGTTCGCTGTAGCGCGAGGGCGTTCTCGATCTGCATCAACTGGTCCATGCGGTTGTGAAGCACCGGCGGCAGCGGCTTGTCCAGGCTGATCGCGCGCAGTGGTCGCTGAGCGGACATGAGCGTCCAGTGCGTGTAGCCGGCCTGCACCGCGGGGACGGAGCCCATAAGCTTTGGCCCGAAGGCGAAGCAGGGGTTGCCCATCCAGTTCTCCGTGAAGCTCTTGCCGCGCAGCCGCGACGAGCAAAGGCGCATGGGGGAGAGGCTGCTACTAGTCGGGGTATTCTAATCAAATGAAGAACGACAAGGAAGACAAAAAAAAAAATAGGGGACTGGTAGTGCGGTTTGTAGAAAGAAAGAGGGGCGAGGGGAACAAAAACGAGTTTATGAGAAGCTATTGCAAACCCCCGCTCGGAGAAACAAGCGCACCTCCAAATCTGTATATATGTATGTATGTGTGTGTGTGTGTGTGTGTGTGGGCATTGGAAACAAATTGGAAATGCTCTCGTCAAGGCCTCACAACTCCGTCTTTATGTGTATTCCATTCTCCTCGTTAGCAGCAGTGCACGCCCGTCCTCTCCTCCGCGACCCCTCACAGCGACGGCATCTGTGCCGCCCGCACCTCCGCCTCCAACGTGGCCATGAGGGTCTCCACCGCCTCGTACCTCTGCACCATGACGGTCCCCAGCCGCGCGCTCTCCCCGGACAGCATCTCAATCTCGCGGTCCAGGTCCGCTACCGGCAGGTCCACGACGGTGCCGTCCGCCAGCACGCCGCCGCCGAGCACGTCGATGGCCTGCCGCAGCGCCTGCAGGCGCTGCTGCACCACCGCGCCGTGCTGCGCCACGCGCGGCCGCTCGACGGCCGTCTCCCACTCCAAGCGCTGGCGGAGCGTGTCGGGCATGTCCATGGCGGGGGCGTCGCGCGAAGGGTCCGCGTCGAGCATGCTACACGGCAGCGCGTCCTCCACCGCCGCCTGCGCGGCCTCGCGCATGGCGGCCACGACGAGCATCAGCTGCGCCTCCGCGTGGGCAACCTTCTCGGACATGGTGCGGCACGCGGGACGACAACGAATCACGTCTCTGTTTTGGTTTCTTCTAGTTTCTTGTGGGTGTGGGTGCGCAAACAGAAGAGGGGGGGATGCGGAGGGATTGTTACAACGGCGGAGGCAGCGGGGCACCACACGCGCCCCGCAACGGTGTGAAGCAACGCGAATCCACAGACGTGGAGGAAGAGAAAAAAAAAAAGCGAATAGTATACAGCCAACGGAAGAGTAACGGGAGCCACGGCCACGGAAGTCACATGAGTGCACATTTCTGCATCATCTCCAAACGCAAGGCGGACTGCTCCTTCCCCTTAAGCCCACGCAGACGGTCCACCTCCGCCTGCAGCGCGCGGTTGCCGCCAGGAGCGTGGTCGACGCCGCCCGACAAGGAGAGCCACAGCACGTCTCCGTCCTTCAGCACATCACCGACCTTCGTCACCGGCGTGCTGGGCGCCGCCAGCGCACGCATTGGCGCGTCGCCACCGGTCGACAGGAGGTAGAGCGCGGCGCCGGCGCCCGGCACGGACAGCGCGCACGCCTCGACGATGCGGCTCTGCGCCTTACCCAGCGACCACTCTTTGCCCAGCACCAGGCAGAGCGGCGCCAGCGGCTGCGGCAGGTGGCGGTCCTCCACCCACACGGCCACCGTCACCCGCGGGGCGGACCCGAGCTGCTCCGCGCCCAGGGGCCGCGCCTTCGTGCCGCGGAACGCCCGGCCGGTGAGCGGCGGTGGGCTGTGGAAGGGCCACGCGTCGTCGGCGGGCCCCGCCGCCGGCGCGTCCGCTGCCAGCGGCACAGACGCCTCCGCGCGCACGTCCGGCTCCGCGCCGGCCGCGGTCGTGGCGGCCGCCCTCGGTCGGTGCAGCAGGAGCCGCGTCGCGATGGCGCTCAGCCGCGCATCGCGGACGGGCGCCGCCACGTCCTGCGCCGCGGTGGCGCCGGGCGGCCGCGCGGGGAAGAGCACCTGCTGCAGCACCGCGGCGACCCGCGCCGCCGCCGCCTCGGCCGCCAGCACCAGCACGAGGGCCGACGAGGGCGGGAAGGCGAGCCGTGACACCGCGCCCCAGTCCGCGAAGCGCGTCACCGCCACGCGCCCGCCGGCCTCCCCGTCCGCGGCGCCGAGCGCGTATAGCAGCGGGAGGCCGCCGCCGTCGGCGCCGCACGGCAGCGCGTCCACGAGCCGCTGTACGTTCTGCCCGACCGCGGCCTCGCCGGCGGCAGAAACGCTGCACACGCCGAGGGCCCACGCGCCGGGCCCCGGCGGCGGCCGCAGCAGCACGCACGTCCACGCCACCATGCGGCCGCGGTACGCCGCCGGGGCGACGCGCAGCGGCGCCGCCGTCGTGTGCGGCGCGCACAGCGCCGCGAGCGGTTCGGTCGGTGCGTCCGGCTCCAGCCGCGGCGACTGGGGGCCCACCGTCGCGCGGCGGCTCGCCTCCTCGTGGCCGTGGAAGCGGTGCGCCGCGCAGAGCCGCCGGCCGCAGCGCTCACACGGCGGCAGCACGCCCTGCCGCGTGCCGCACACGACGCACAGCGGCCGCTCCATCGGCGGGGCCGCGCCCGACGCGGCCGACGGCGCCGGCGCCGGCCGCGTGCACCACGGGCGGTCCTCGGCGGTCGCGCCGCCGCCGACAGCCCCGTCGCGGTGCACGCGGTGGTGCTGTACGTGCTCGCGGCAGTACACGCCGTGGCAGTAGGGGCACCGCGTCGGCAGGAAGTCGAAGACGCCGCAGGCCACGCAGGTCGCACCCGTCCGGTCGCACTCTAAGCTCATGCACAAGGCAACGGATAAAAAGAAATGTTCTGCTTCATTGTTTAACGAGAAAAAGAAGAAGTTGGGAGAAAGAGCGAAGGATATCAAGATCGCCGGCAGGTAGGGCTCACATGAGTATTCCGCAACGCGCACAGCTGGGGGTGCATAAGAAGAGGGTGGGGAGGGAGATGGACAAAACACCAGTCGTTTCTACATAAGTCACTACTAAGCATACTACGAGATAAACTAATTGCTAGGCTACAGCAACAACATCCATCGTTTCATATCGTTTCCTTGTGATTGTACTTCTACCTTCACGGCATCCCTAGTACCAGCGCCAGCGTTCGAGGCGCTTGTAGGTGTGTATGAACTCCTTCGTGTACACCTGCGACGGGTAGTAGTTCTGTTCCTGGTAGTGTGAGTACTGCGGCATGTACGCGGCGTGGTAAAGATACACCGCGATGGCCATGGGCGAGAAACCTAAGAAGAAGGCGGGCACGAAGGTGTCGCTCATCGTCCACTGGTGCGGCGGGTTGAACCAGCGGCCCGAGTAGGACGGTGCGAACATGTTGGAGGTGGCATGGCCGCGCGCCACCAGAGTGGTGCGGAGCATGACGCTGCGAGCTAAGATAAAGAGAGACTAAGGGTAAAAGGATAAGAGAGAGAGAGAGAGAGAGAGAGAAAGGTATGCGTGTGTACATTTTCGAAAGAAAGAAAGAAAGACTCTAGATGACTATATGGTAGTTTCTGTACATGTCCGGTGAAACACGCATAAATAAAACGCGTTTGTTTCAAGAACATATTCTTACTGTTCTTGTTTTGTTGTTAAAAATAAAGCTTTCACGACAGACAGCTGTTGATTTGTTACCTATCAAAAGAAGAAGATGTGGTTATACTATCTTAACCCATTTGTTATACGTTATAGATGACAAGAACAAATGAAAAAGAACTAAACCACAACAACCAGAACAACAACAACAACCACAATGAGTACAGTAAACAATCAAAATGTCATATTAGTTCCGCTAACATATATTAAAGTGGGGGAGAAAAGGACCAACTCAATCTGAAGTATGTTAGTCAACATGCAACGCAAAAAGAATGAGTGGGAGGAAGAGAAGAAAAGAGAAACAAACGAATGCACTGTGAGATCGAAAGAATCAAAGAACAAACAAAGGTAAAGAAGACAGCAATGATAAAAAGAGCACAGGAATGGAGAGAGGTTGCACTAATTAAAAAAGAAAACAGAAAGGGGGAAACGGGTAGTGCAATCCATGGCAAATACCTTTATTACTGTTATGATACCCTTCTTTGAAACCTCACAATCACAGCTGTATCCGTTGCTTCCGTTTTTCTTCTTCCATTTCTTCGCCGGATTTATTAATGAGTAGTACTACTATTATCAGTATTTATGAACGGAGAGATGTTTGCTTGTTATGGTGGTTGTGGCTGTCTATCGGCTCACCTGCTTGTTAACTGAAGATAAAATGAAAACAGGGGAAAAAAAAAGAATTAGTTGAATGGTACCTTTTTTTTCCACTCTTTCATAAATGAATCATACTTCTTTTAGTCTTGTTACATTAAGAAGAAAAGAAGAAGAAAAGGTAGCATCTTGTTACACCGTTACTGACCGCTTTGCAAGGAGTCTGCGTTCGAATTATTGCTTGTTGCTTTCTACTTTTTCTTCTTTCTCCCTTTTCAAACTTGTTCATGTACCGTTTCAAAACCCACCGCCCTGCTTGCGCTGCTGCTGGTTGGCGAAGTGGTCCAGCGAGCCCCACATGTCGTTCGATGCGTTGCCCGTCTGCTGCTGCTGCTGCTGCTGCGCCGGCGGTGAGTTGTAGCCACCCCAAGCATTGTTGCTAGATGGGTTGGCGGGGTACGCGTTGGGGGAGGGTGCAGCACCCCACGGGTCCTGCTGCGGCTGCGCCGGCTGCTGCGGCTGACCCCACTGGTCCTGCTGTGGCTGCGCCTGCTGCGGCTGGCCCAGGTTCTGCTGCTGCTGCTGCTGCTGCTGCTGGCCCCACGGGTCCTGCTGCGGCGGCGGCGGAGGTTGCGGCTGGCCCCACTGGTTCTGCTGCGGCTCCGGCTGGGCCTGCTGCGGCTGGCCCCATTGGTTCTGCTGCGCCTGTTGCGGCTGGCCCCAAGGGTTCTGCTGCGGCTCCGGCTGCGCCTGCTGCGCCTGGCCCCAAGGGTCCTGGTGCTGCGCCTGCGGCTGCGGCTGGCTCCACTGGTTCTGCTGCTGCGCACGGTTGTCAAGGAAGTTGCCGAAGGGATCGGCTGCGGCGGCCTGCGCCGGCGGCGCCGGAGCGGCCGGCGCAGCGAAGAGGTCGTCCAGCATGTTCACCTGCGGCTTCGGGGGCTCGGGCGCCGGCGCGGGGGTGGCCGGAGCCGGCGCGGACGGCGGCGGCGGCGATGCGCGCTGGATGTCGGAGCGCAGCTTGGGCATCTCGCGGCCCTCGCGGCGCGCGCGCTCGTCCTCCTCATCCTGTAGGCGCCGCGCGAGGTCCTCGTCGTCGCCGCCGCCGCCGCCGCCGCCGCCGCGGCGCGCGGGGGCCTCCTTCTTGCGCTGCTCCACCTTCTTGCTGTACATGGCCTCGAGCCGCTCCGCGGAGACGCCGGTGCGGCGCTCCTCCTCGCGCTGCAGCCGCAGCGCCATCTCGAGGTCGTAGCGCTCCTGCTCCTCCTTGGTGCGCGCGACCGGCATCTTCGTTGTCGGGGAGCGGTACGGGTCGTAGCCGCCGGGCCGGCCGCTGCTGGGGCGGCCGCCGCCGCCGCTGGAGTAGCCGCCGTAGCCGCCGTAGCGGTCGGGGCCGCCGCCGGCGCTCGCGTCCTTGGCGAGCTTCGCGTTGGTCTGCGCGGCCTTCTGCCGCTCCTCGCGCAGCATCATGCCGTCGCTGAGGAGGTCCGCGAGGTTCTTCGCGCGCTCGCGCACCGACACGCCGTGGTCGACGCCCTTGGGGTTCGTGTAGTAGAAGGTCTGCGAGATGTTGCGCAGGATGGGGATGCGGGACGTGAACTCGGGCAGGTACGACTCGGCCAGGTTGCGCACGAGGTGGTCGATCACGAGCAGCGACTTGTAGCACGCGCGCCACGACTTGTCGCGGTTCTTGAGGCGGTGCTGCAGCTCGTCCATGATGTCGCGGCCGCCGCGGGGGAAGGCGCGGCGGATCTCCTCCATCTGCTTTCCGGTCGGCCCCCACTTGTCCTCATTCGTCGCTTCGTGCACCATCACGACGTACTCGTTGCCGGTGGCCTGCACGCGGGTCCACTCCTTCATGGACCACAGCTGTTGGGTGACGTTCATCGTGTGTGTCCGGCTTCTCGCGGTGGTCTTACGTGTCTATAGGGACGGGCTGGGTGTATAGTGGTCCCTTCCTATGGAATCGCGTGTCGTACGGTCGGTACGCTGTATAAGCTTCCTTCTCGGCGCGGTTATACAGTAGAGCCCGTGCAGGTTGAACCGAGCACAAGGATGCGGAAAGGTGAAAGATTACTAACAACAACACAAACAAATATGGGAACACAGACAAGCAAAGAAAAAATCTAAAAGAAATTGATGAAAAGCAACTGTGAGTGGATGTGTGTTGTGAAGGTATGTGAAACGTGGAGAAGAACGAAAAAAAAAAAAGAGTTGGGGAGAGAGGAAAGTAAATGATCTAAAGAAAGCGCATGAAGGCAACAAAAACAAAACAAGTAGAATAGGTACATACACACCAATATAGACATCAATGGAAACAGAACTATTCGTCGTATATAGAAGAATATTATATTATGACAATGTTTTTAAAAGTGAGTTAATCATTATTTTATAGGGAAAAAACGGCAAAACAGCACAGGGAACGAAAAAGAAAACATGTTTTAAAAAAAAAAGCACATCAAGTAAAACAGCAAAAACTGAAAAGCAAACGGAACGGGAAAAAAATTAATATACGGGTGTCAAAAAAAAAAAAGAACGAGGCAAAAACAACCGAAGGAAAGAAGAATTTGGTAATAGTATTAAAAGAAAAAAAGGGGGTTAACGTGTGAGAAAAGAATGCTTTCACTAGTTGTCTTCCCTATTTATGTATGCAGTGGGGCGAACTTCAAAAGAACGAAGACGTTCAGAATAAAAGGGAACAAAGAAAAGAAAAAAAGTGCAGATGTATACATACATAAGTAACATATTTATGCTTACAAAAAAGCACTCATTTTTTTTTCCTTGTTTTTCTGTCCTTTCACTTTTGTTTTACCTTTTTCAGCAAAAAAAAAGGTGTTCTATGCATTATCTGAGATTTCAAGGGCAAGAAAAACGAACACAAAGAGTTTAATAGCGACAAGAGAAAAAAAAAACAGCATGTTAATATCAGAACACTCTCGCAACAACAACAACAAAAGAAAGAAAGAAAAACAGTAACAGGCAAAAAGTCGAACAAAGGGAAAAAAAAAGAGAGATAAGGGACGCAGTGACACTAAAACAAACTGGAAGTGCATTATTGCTGTCCTGTTTTTTGTTTTTATTGTAGCTATTGAATGTAGTACATCGTGTTTCAACTAGTTGAAACAAAAAAAAAAGAGCTACCAAAAGACTATTGGAAATGAAAAAGAAAACAAATATGCATAATTAGCCCATGTACCAAAATAAATACATAACTAAAGAATAGAAATGTCCATGGTATGCTTTTTGTTAGTATTTGTGTAACTCACTCTTTCTTGTTGTTGTTGTTGTTGTTTTTTACACCAGGAACGAGGTGCAAGCCTCTAAAGGAAATAAAACACACGCTACTTGTTGTAGAACCGTCTCGGGCCCTCCTCGACGGAGGAGAAGGCAGATGGGCGCCTGTCGACCATGCGGCCCGAGCCGGAGATCCGGCAGTCGGACGGCGGCCGTGGTATGAACCCAATGCTCGACGGCGTACTCGCCCCCATCGGCGTCGCCATGCCGCTCTGATGCTGGCTCATCTGTCCCTGCGAGCCGCCGCCCGTGTGGATCGGGGAGCCGACGGGGACGAGCATGCCGGCTGTGTTCGCGAAGTAGGTCGACTGGTTGCGCTTGATGGCGTCGCGGATGTGCTGCATGAACTTCGTGTTGTGCCCGGGGACGCCCGGCACGTAGGCGGGGCCGGCGAGGCCCGGCACCGGGGCCGGCGACACGGGCGACGACGCGGACGGGGACGCCTGTGAGCCGGTGCGCGAGGTGGACAGCGCGGCCTCGCGCTTGTACACCTTGGGCGGCAGCCGCTCCCCCTCGATGTTCGCGATGTCGCCGCGGGCGCTCGTCGCGCGCATCGGCTCGGCGGCGCCCTCCGTGTAGTGGTTCACCGGCGGCAGGCCCAGCGCCTTGCACACGCTGTTGCAGCGGTGGCTCTCTAGGAAGCGGCGGATGCCCTTCATGCCGAGGTTGCCGCGGCCGTAGCCCTCGCCGTCGGGGGAGAGGATCTGCGGGTCGGTGTAGATGTCGTCCACGCCCTGGATGTCGACGATCATGAGCTGGTGGCGGCTCGCGTGGTACGTGTAGTGCGAGAAGGCCTGCGGCGTCCAGCGCGCGTTGCGCGGGACGTAGCCGCAGTTGTTGTTGTACTTCTTGAACTGGCCGTCCAGCTGCGGCTCCAGCGCGAGGATGAGCGGCGGCGACCGCTCCGGCAGCTCGACGACGGCGGCCGGCACGAACTTCACCTTCTTGGGCGGGTCCATCGCGTTGTACATGCGGGCCCAGTGGCCTGAGATGCTATGCATGGAGACGTCGTCGAAGTACTGGTCGTCCCCGACGGAGCGCCGCAGGTAGCGCTTCGCGACGAGGCGGCAGTTGAGCCGCGTCATGTCGATCATGTAGTACGAAGCGCGCATGTTACCGTGCGCGAAGGGTTCCGGGCTGACCACCATTCGGGTCGCAATGCGGTTCCAGCAGCCCTCCTTCAGGTTCCACTCGTAGATGACGGCGTGCTCTGCGAAGGGCTCCAGCGCAGCGCGCTGCGTCAGGCGGTAGGGCATGTCGGAGAAGAAGCACGGCGCGGGCGCCGACAGGCAGCCGGGTTTGAAGGCCAGCACGGCGCCGTCCGGCTCGGAGCACACGCTGCTGGAGCTGCTGTACGTGCTGTACGTGCTGTAGGAGCTGCCGTAGCCGGACCGCGAGGCGGCGCTGCGGCTGCGGCTGCTGTGCCGATCACTGTAGCTGCCGGGGCTGCCGCTGCGCCGGCCCTCCCGCCGCGACCGCGACGCTTCCGAGCGGGACGAGTAGTAGCTCGACGGCCGCCGGTCGCTCGGGCGCGGCGGTCGGCTGGGGGGCGCGGCCGGCGGCGCGTTGCTCCGCTGCTTCTTGATCTCGAGCACGGCCGCGGCGGCGGACCCCGCCGCGACAAGCGGGCCCTCCGCCGCGGCGGCGGTGGGGGCCTCGGACGCGGTCCCGCGCAGCCCCAGCACCACCGCGTGCAGCGGCTCGCAGTGGCGCAGCTTGCCGGGCGGCGGCGTGCGGCGCCGCGGCGCGGGCGAGGCGCCGCGCACGAGGCGCTCACCCGCGACGCCCGCGGCGGCTCCGGCTGCAGCGGCGGCGACG
>AUXH01000084.1:0-45640 GCA_000482145.1 Strigomonas culicis
CGCTGCCCTCGCTTTGTCGATCGTCAGCGATCTGCTTCCCTCGTCGCTGAAACGCTCGAATGGCATCCATCCTGACGAGCCCGTCCTGCTGATTCTTTTCCAGAGTCCGCAGGTTCCACTCGTGGTGTGCGAAGAGACAGCGCGGCCCGTAGTAGCAGTTCTTCCCCGCCAGTGCCTTCTCACAGTACGTCGTCCGGTAGCGCACCGCATCCGCTTCAATGTACGGGTTGTAGGCGCCCACGGTCATACTGCGGTACCCGGCCAGGCGGCGGCGATAGGCCTCCACGAGCTCGCGCCGATAGCGCTGCGGGTCGCGCGGGTCCACCACGGGCCAGGGGATCGCTGCACGGGAGGTCGTCACGGGCATGATTGGGTGAGGGAGTGGATGGGACTGGTGTCAAAATCTAAGGCGAGTGGTGCACAGAGGAGAGAGGGAGAGAGAGAGAGCGTGACGATGGAAGATGGTCTACACTATGGGTATACGGACATGGACGTGGATGCATGCGCGCAGACATCGTGCGTGGCGGCAGCAGCGACTGTCGCCGTCTGGCGCATCCGCGGGAGCCTAGTCAATCCAAATCTCAATCAACAAAAAAAAACTTGCAGTCTTGCTTTCTTTTTCTGCTGCGCTTGCCGAAAGAGTATCCGGAGAAAAGACAGTGTGAGGAAAAGAATGGATGGATAGAATAATATTGGGATATATAAATGTATGTGTACAGACACATCCATGTATATATAGATAGGTAGATATAAAAAAAGAGAAGTAAAGTTTTTTAAAAAGAAAAAGGTGTATCAGTGGTTTTCTGGACGCGTTATCTGTGACTACCATCGTGCGTACTTTCGATCAGCCGAAAGGCACTCTCGATGCGCATCTTCTTTACAACAGGAAAAGAATACGCAGAACAAATTTAGAGACACCTCGACATACCCATTTGAAGCACACCACTTGAAAAAACACGTAATAGGAGTTTGTTTTTTAAAAAGTGTACATGTTGAGTTTTCGTAACAAAAAAAGAAATACGCCTTCGAAGAGGGTAGAGAGCGGTGAAACCGGTACATGTGCCTACTTCGAAGATTGCTCGCCGCTCGCTCTATCGACAAGCATCACGTCTTTCGGTATCGACGGCGCCAGCTTCTCGGAAGCCGCGCGCTCCTTTCGGATCTTCGCTTTCTCCTGTTCTCGCCGCTGAAACGCTCTCACAGCATCCATCGTGAAGAGGCAATCCTCCACATTTTCCTCCCAGGTTCTCAAGTGGCCTTTGTAGTGTGCGAAGAGACAGCGCGGGCCGTGCCTGCACGTGCGGTTGTTACCCAGCCGAAAATAGCGGCAGAAGGTCGTCCGGTATCGTAACGTGTTCATGTCAATGGCGAGATTACGTGAAGAGACGAGGCTGATGTGGGCCTCGGGCATCCACTGGTAACACACCTTCGCGAGTCCTTGCGGAGAGCACTGTGGGTCGCATGACTCCGCCACTAGTGAAGTATCCTCCGTACACGTGACCCTGAACATTTTTAGGCAGTGCAGCAGAAAACAAAGAAGAGGGGTTCCACAGCTAGAGGGAAGGTAAAAAAAAAAACGGAGGAAACAGGGGCCGCGTGTGAGAAGAGCGTTGACTCTAACAGAGATAATGAATGGAGGTCATCAAGGTATTGCACATGAACGGTTTAGCACTTTCAGCTTCACTTGAAAGAAGACAAAGAAGTGTGTCAAGACAGCAAAAACAAAGAGTAAGGAAAAGAAACGAAGAATATAGAGAAGGAGAATACGCATTGCTTGTGTCTTATGCTGAACAAAGACTCACAAAAGAGAAAATACATGATATAGGACAGGTATCTCCCCATATTGTTCGTCAGAAAAAAAAAACCATAAGCATCTGCGCGCTTGAAAGCAGTCGAGCCAACGTGTGTTAAACCGTGTCTCAACGATTTTTCTGTAAGTATGATTCCAGGGATGTAGTCAACACCGTGTCTAAGTGCCACGTGTTGGCAGCATTCAGTTTCTCTGTGCCACTCCTTTGGGCTTCCTTTCTGATATCGTTGACCAGCCACGGATCTTCTTCTCGTGTACGGCAAATGAAAAAGTATTTTGTCATGACCACCTGGCCCACATCCGTCGCTACTCCCTGGGACTGCAGGATACCCCCAGCACTCGGGCTGGTGCGATTCACCACACCAATGAGATATACCTTTACATGGAACGCCTGCATATCTTGGACGGCTACCACGACAATATTCAAGAGGTGCAGAGGTGGTGTGAGAAACTCCGTTGGTCCCTTGCGTGTGACCTCCTCCACCAGATTGCCGTACCCAGAGCGGCGCTTCAGATGAGTGGTCAGCATCTCCAGTGGGACGTTTTTCGCTGCACGCAACAGCCTCGCATGGAACAGTGGAACCACGCCCTTCTCTTGGTTCCCAGGCCCTCTTGTCGTGAGGGAAAGGGAAAGTGCATGATCTAAGGAGAGTAGAACGAGGGGCCCACAGAAGGGTACAAGAACGTCAAGGGATCTTGTCAGGAGCCAGACCGCGCGGCGCGGAGCCCTTGACGAGGACGCAACGGGAGGTGCAGCGGAGGTGGAAGGGCGCTTCGATGGAAGTAGGCTCCGTGCGCGTGCCAGCAGCTCACTGAACCGGAGGCGGAAGTTGAGGTCTTCGCACGCTGGCACTGGCCCAGCGCACAGCTCCAGTCCTAGCTGGCACAGCTCCTGGCACGGCTTGTAGCGTGCCTGCGCGAAGCGGAGTACAGCTTTGCCGTAGAGTCCTCGTGGATCCGCTTCGTCCAGCACCATGATATCCGCGAAGTACAACTCGGCGCGCTCAGAGCTCTCCGTGTCCCCCATGCGCAGCAGCTGCTGCCCGCGGGCGAAAAGCAGGTGCCGCTGCACCTCCACCGAGCGGTCAAGGGTGGCGAGCACAGCCGGCGCGAAGGGTTGGCTGACGGCCTCCAGCGGGTCGAAGTCGAGCGTGGAGCCGCGCCACACGAACTGCGGTGCCATTGCTGGGCCCAGCCAGTAGTCCAAAAATGCGGGGTTCGCACAGCCCAGGCCCACATGAAGCAGCGTCACACCACCCATGCGGGCGAGCGACCGCTCGATAAAAGGAAGGCAAAAAGCAGTGTGTCGAAACACGAACACGAGGCGTGGCACCTTTTCACTAAAGTCAACCATCGTCTCAGCGAACTCACCGCGGTCGTTGAGGCCCTGCATCTTCAGGAAAGACGCGCTGCCGCACATGGCCGTCAGGAAGCTCAGCGAGCACCGCTTTCGGCGACTCAACTTGCTGTAGATCTCCGCAAGGAGACCGCGGTGGTGGTGCGTGCGGAGCTGCGTCCATTTGATATGACAGTGCGAGCAAATGGAATCATACTTTCTGCAGAAGTTACAGCGGAAGCGTCGCGGCATGTCGAACTGCGCTGCGAAGCGGAGGTCTTCCGACACGGCCTGCGCTGGCACCGGCGGTACGAAGAAGCTCTCGTTGACACACGTGGCCCGGCGCACATCGGCCGCCAGCAGCCCCAGCAGCTCGGACACGTTATCCCCTCTGAAATAGAGCGGCGCTGCGGCGAAGGGCAGGTCCTCACGGCGCGGCGGGGCGACCAGGGCATGCGACGCCGCTCCCTTCTTCACGTCCGCACACATCCACACTTCCACTGGCTGCGCACCGGGGGGCCGTGCGGCTCTCTCCTCTTGCGCCGCCGCTAGAAACTCAGCCAACAGCACCGCGTAGGTCTTCGCTGTGCGGGACGCCGGCGGCGCGGGCGCCTCCGTCGCTTGTGCCGCTGCGTCGCCGTCGCGACATAACGGCAGCAGCCCCGCGAAGGAAACCGTGGCGGCGTCGCCCTCCTCCACTAGCGGCGCCATGTGCGCGCGGTTCACTGACCCGGGCGACGCCACGTCTTGCGCATCACGAGGCGCAGCACCAGACTCCCCCTTCGTACATCCCTCACCCAACGCTGAACCATCGCCGTCCTGCTCCCGCACAGCGGCCGACGCCGCGCATGCGGCGGCGCTATCGGTCTCGAGTGGGTCTTTTGCGAGAGACCCGTGCGTGGACATAGGCGCACGCTCACGCCAGGGTGAGATGCGATCGAAGGAGTGCCGCAGAACCAAACGACTGCTTCTGGAAGCAGCGAAGAAAAAAAAGGCAGACCTAAACAAAGCTGCGAAAAGAGAAAAGGGGAAGAGAATAGAAGAATAAGTGTACACTAATTCAAGCGGATTGAATACCCCTTGTTCGCGTGAAAGATCAGAAAGCAATGTGTAGTATTTTTTTTTTAATATAGACGCATGTACACAGAAACGCGATCATGCTCGTTTTTTTTTCTAGAATCACTGCATCCACAGATTAAGAAAAAGGTTGGCGCCATGTGAAAGCATATTAGAGTTATAAACTGTAAACAAAGAAAAGAAAAGAAAAACCCATAATAACAAGAATACACCAGACACTAACACCGTCATTACCGGGAATCTTAAATGAGACCCTCACTAACACGGATGTTCTTGTTCTTCTCCATCTTTTCCAGCTCCATCCCGTCCTCTAAACGGCCTGTCCAAATATTCACCGTCTGCTTCAGCAGATCCACCTGCGTTTTCACCAAGTTCTTCATCACACCCTTTGACACGTGTCCCTCGCTGACGAGCCATGGGGCCGCATGGCGCACCATATTGAACTCCGGGTTGAGGTTCATGATGAAGGACTCGAGTACCAGCACCGCAAAGAGCAGGTTGACGTACTGCGGGTCCATCTGGAGGTGGTTCAGCCGGATGCACTCAAAGATCGATTGCAGCACATTTGTAACCGCACCCTTGTCGTTCCGCGCGGAGCGGAAGCGCGTCATGACATCCACGATGTCATGCGTGAACTTTTCGCGGCTCGCGTACTTCTGGCCGTCCTCGGACATGCGCCACACACTATCCACCGTCAGGAGCGCGTTCCAGCGCACAAAGGACTCCATCAAGTCGCGCGTCACGCACACCTCGGACTCCTGAAGCTGCTGCACGAGGCCGACATCAATGAGCGTAATCTTGGGCACGTGTGTATCCGTACAGTCAATGAGGATATTGCCCGGGTGCATGTCGCCGTGAATAAAGTTGTCGTGCAGCAGCATTTCACACCATGCGTTCAGACCCTTTGTCGCCAGCACGTCGCGGGCATGATACGGCAGAGAGGCGAGGAACTCGGGCGTCGCAGCCTCGCCCTCGCAGAAGGTCTCCACCAGCATGCGCTGCGTCGACATGATGGGCCGCGGAAAGCTGACGTAGTTCGTTTTTTGAAAGTTGTGTTGAAAGATCTCCAAATTCTCGGCCTCCTTGCGGAAGTCCAGCTGTGCCGCGAGGTGCGTGTTGAAGCTGTCCGCCAAGCGCGGCAAGTTGTAGCGTTCGATAGCGGGTAGCCACCGATGGCACGTGTGCGCCACGGTGCGCAGGATCATAAAATCGCGCACGATGGTCTCGACGATGTTCGGGTGCATCACCTTGATCACAACCTTCAGATCGGAATTCTTCAGCTGCGCGATGTGCACCTGGCCAATGGAGCCGGAGCCCACCGTCGCCGGCTCAATGCGCTGGAAGACGACCAGCGGGTCCTCGCCCAGCTCCTCCTGCAGCACCCTCAGCGTCTCCGCAAAGGGGTGCACATCCACCTCGTTGTACAGCCGCTTGAAGATCTGGCGCACCTCCGACGAGAAGAGGTCCTCCCGCGTGCAGGCCCACTGCCCAATCTTCACAAACACCGGCCCGGCGCGCTGCACCGCCGCCAGCAGCATGTGCAGCCACCGGTGGTACCACACACTCCGCAGCTGCATCACCACGTACAGAAACGCGAGCGGCACAAAGATGAGGAAGAGCTCCACAACGCGTCGCACGACGGAGAAAGTCGACGGGCGAGGAATGACTTTCCCCTCCAGGATGAGATTACCATCATGGTCCACCAGAGGCTTGAACACCACACGCTGTGGGCGAGTGCGCACACGGTAGTTGATGTACAGAGAAAGGCCGCCCAGGCCCGCCGCGGGCAGCACAAGTGTGACGCCGCAGATCTTCGCGAAACGCGAGCGAAGGAGTTTTGGGAGAGTCATTCGGTTTTTGAGGATGAAAGATAAAGGAAAAATACAGAGAGAAAAAAAGGTTCTTTTATTTGATGACAATGCTTGCGTTAGTGATTATTGTGTTTAGTTGGTATTGTTATTATTGTTTTGTCTTGTGTGGTGTCTATGTGTCCGTCCGGCTATTATCCTTATCGTTAAAGCTTATTTGTTCTTCTTACTAGAAACGAAAAATCAAACCAGTAGCTGCGTTGACGTATACAGATGGCTTGAAAGCTACAAAAACAACACATACAAAAAAAAAAACGCACAATATAGTCCAGAGATATCGAAAAGAGTGAGAGCAATGATAATGGAACAGGTGCAGTCTTACCATGTCTTCTAAAGTAACAGAATACACCACGTGCCAGAGATCACCAGTCGACACCACCAGCGCCACGCACACAAAAAAAGGAGAGGGGTGTTTTTTTTTTGTTTATTTGTTTGTTTAACTACACTAAACCAATTAAAATATGTTATTGAGGGCGAAAGTAATGAAACGAAATATAGTAAATAAATTTAAAAAAAGTCTGTTGTATGTCATTGAAAACTCTAACTTTATAAACGTATATATATATAGATGCATATATACGCATAGAAGTACTGTTATGATGAGTAGTGGCCGTGGTGGTCGTATATTCGGTTATGTGAAGGTCCATGAACGTTACTTATCGCGGACCACCCGGAGGCGTACCTGCCTACGCACACGCGATACCCATTTTGGGTGCAGCTCATCGAGCTCGTGTCCTCCTCCTCCACTTCCACGGTCTTTATTATTATCATGCCCCTCCTCACCGACTCCCACATCCACTAGCGCAGGTAGACACTCAAATCGCCCAAGTCAGCTTTCCTAGCCACTCCGTCGCCTTCTCCTTGTTGCCCTGCGCCAGCTCCAGGAACACGGCTAGAATCTGGTACGCAAACATGACCTCGCGCTCGGGCGGGTAGTCGGCCGAGCTGCCGCTGGCACCCTCGTAGATCTTCGCGAGGAGCGACTCCATCACGGCGTGCGCCTGCGTCCAGGAGCCGGACAGGATGTGCGTGACGGCCAAGTTGATGAAGAGTGCCTCGACGCGGCTACGGTGTGCCGGGTCGACCCTGTCGCCGCCGCCGAGCACGAGGGAGGACAGCGATGCCTGGCGCAGCACCTTCAAGGCCTGCTCCACGTCGCCGAGGTGCATCAGCGCCTCGACCGTGTAGCACAGCACCGAGACGTGCAGCGGCGCGGCGATCGCGGCGATGCCGTGGCCGGCGAGCACCTGCCGGCCCAGGTCCACCACGACGTTGTAGTTGCGCCGCATGAGCTCGAGGGCGATCCAGCACCCCATGGCGTGGGCCAGCAGCGCGCTATGGTGCGGGAAGCTCTCGAGGGCGGTCATATAGCTGTAGCCCTGCGGGATCAGCAGGAAGAGGGCGTTCTGCAGCGCGCCGGCCGCGAGCTGCTCCATCGCCGCCAGCGGCGCGTAGTCCTTGGGCGTCTCCTGCGCGGGGCCCGGCACCACCGTCGCACCGGGCAGCTGCAGAAGCTCGAAGTTCACGTAGAGCTTGCCGGCGCGCAGCTGCTGGCTAAAGGTGCTCTGCTGCTTCTCGTACTCGCCGCGGCGCCGCAGCTGGCTCTCGTGCTGCGCGGAGTGCACCGCCGCCTCCGCGAAGCGCAGCCAGAAGAGCGGCGACGCGCGCAGCGTGTCCTGCAGCAGCAGGAGGTGGCGGATGGCCTCGTCGTAGTCCTCGTGCAGCAGCGCGCAGAGCGCCGCGTTGTACGTGAGCGGGCACTGCAGCAGGGACTCCTTCGTGTCCTTTGATGCCGCCACCCGCGCCTTGGCGAAGCACAGCGTCGCCACGTTGATCTTCCCGTCGTTCAGCAAAAACACGCCTAAGTTGTTTAAGTACGCCGCCTCCTCCGCCGGCGTGCCGTCCTGCCGTTTGAACACCTCGTGTAGATTGCCCGAGTCCGCGAAGGCGGCGGAGACCATCGCCAGGTGTTGCGGGTCCTTGGTGAGGCCCGGGTTCTCGTTGAGAACGCTCTGGATGAGGTCCTCGTCCGCCTTGCTGCGCGCGATGTTGCCGAGGCAGCACGTGGGGCGCGTGAGCACCTGAAAAAGGCACAGAGTGTGCAGCAAGACGGCCTGCGAAACGTCTTTCGATATTTCTAAAAGGGAACGAAGCAGCTGGGCTGCCGCTGCTACCTCCCCGCGCAAGGCACGGATGACAGCAGAGTTGTAGATACAGGTATCGTAGCCCTCGTACAGGAAGACAAGAGGCAAGCCTTTCTGCTTCCCTTCCTTATACAAGGGCTTTTCGGTGGCACCTAAGAGTTCGAGTGCCTTGCCACTGTCAATGTCTTGCTTGGCATATTGAACAATGGCTAGATTGTGCTGCACCATCAAGTCGTCCTTAGGGAAAGTCAAGAAAATCTTCTCGGCCTCGCTAAATTTCCCACTCTCGAATGCCTTTTTCGCCTCCGCTAGCTTGGTCTTTGCATCGTCGGTCATCCTTTCTATCTTGGCAGAGAGAAGAGAAGAACGAGGAATTCGGGACGGGTGATGAAATGAGATTGCGTAATAAAAATAAGCGAACACAAGTATAATAGAATATATATATATATATACTTTATTCGATTAATAAGAACGTGTACAAGACTGGAAAAAAAATGTGATGGGAAAAAGGAAAGAAGGGAAGAACACAAAGGTGAGAGTGAGATGAACAGGGTGCAAAATAACAACGAAGAAATACAAAATTAATACGTCGATATTGCTACGCATGTGCTGCTAATCATAATATTAGATTGCCTTGCATTTGTTTATGATGTAGTTGTATGTGTGGTGCTATTTTTATTGTATTTGTAGACTCAGCTGCGTGATATTTACATTGGCCATAAACAAAAGTACATGTACACGAAAAAGGACAAACAACCAACACACCAAAAAAGAAACAGCGAGGGGAGGAAGGTATCTCTATCTATATGTATACACACTTACTTCTTCGCAGCCTTTTCAGGCAGCAGCATGCGCATAAACTCCTCTCGCGAAATCTTGTGGTCACGATCTATCACGTCGGCGGCCTCGATCATCTCCATCAGCACCTCCTCCGGCATGTCCTCGCCGACCTCGGCCGCGACGCGGCGCAGATCCTCTAGCGTGATGAAGTCGGTCCGCCCCTCCGTAAAGAGTGGGAAGGCCAGGTCGAACTCCTCCTGTGCGTTCTCCGAGAAGAACTTCTGCCGCATGATCTCCTCGAACTCGCTAAGGACGAGGTTGTTCGAGACGCCCCCGCGGTCCATCTCGGCCACCATGCGGCGCATCTGCCCCGCGTCCGGCTCGTAGCCGAGCGCGCGCAGCGCCACCTTGAGGTCCGTGGGCGTGATGGTGCCGTTGCCTTCCACGTCCAGCACGCGGAAGGCCTCCGCCACGTCCTTCTTCTGCTCGGGCGTGAGGTCGGCGGACAGGCGCTTGCCTTTTTCAGACGAAAAGGCGCGATTGTTCATCCGAGTGGGCCTAGTGGAACACGAACACACACACACACACACACACGCAAAATAATAATAGTAATAATGATAATCAACAAAGCTGCTTTTTTTTTTTAAAGCGTCATATGAGAGAGAATGGAGGAAAGAGGAATGTAAATAATAATAATAAATAATAACATGCAAACTTCACCCGATTGCATTGGAGACGCACGGCAGTTTGTTTTGTTTCTTTTTTCTGTTTGTAACCCTCACAGTGTTCAGGGACGTTGAAGTTATGAAGAGGAAGCACATGTTGCACGGGGTAGATGAAAAGAAAACATCTACGTGAACGAAAATAGAAAACAAATAAATAATAATAATAATAATAATAATAAAAGGGAGCCGGTAGTGCTCTTGAACAAAGGGGTAGGGAAAGAGAAACAGCAAGCCTTCCCATCCCGCTGCTGAAGGTTCAAACGCGGGGCCATGGGGTCCTTGCTTCGCCTTTACTGTCCGCACCCGCAGCCACCGCAGCCCTTGGCGGGTGGGGGCACCGTGTGGATGTTGCTACCGCCCAGCCGCGAGGCGCCACCGCCCATGCCACTGCCGCCCCCACTGCTGGCAGCACGGCCTGACTGGAACAGGGTGCGCCACCCGCGGTATGGGCGGTTCGCGGTGCTGTGGCGGGAGTGGAACTCATCGATCTGCCGGTCAAGCGGCTCGGTGGAGATGAGTGACTGGAAGAAGAAGATGAAGGCTGCTAGCACGCTGTACAGGAAATCGATCAAAGAGAAAGGCTTCCTGTCCACCACTTTACCGTTCTGAACGTAGGGCATCGTTGCTTTATTTACTTGTAGAACTATTGTATTAGTACAGACTGAGAAACGTCAAAAGAGGAGCAAGAAGGAAACAGATTTAACGTCCACTCCGAATGGGACATTGTCCTTTCATCGGTGCCACCTACATGCAGAGGGCAGGAAAGGAAAACAAGGAAAACAGTATGTTCTACTACATTTTTCTCTTTTTTTTATTTTTATTAAGAATAAGTTATTCGACAACCGTATTACGTAGAGCAGCTAACGGGTTCCCTTGTTGGAGAGACTGCAGCAGCACACAGGCGCGGCACAGCCGCTGGCTCGTCACGAACCCACACCGCGAGCAAGGCCGCGGCGCCTGCCCAGGGGACGCGTCCACCTCCCTCACGCACAGACTCTCCCCGGTGGCCACGATGTCTGCGATGCAGCGCGGTCGCACCGCCTCCATCTCCTTCAACAGCGCACGCGCGGTTCCTCTGAAGGCGTCCTTGGAGTAGGTGCACTCCGTCGTGAAGTAGTCCAGCTTCTTGAAGTGCGCGTACAGCACAATCTCCTTCTCGTAGGCGTACTTGAGCGGCTTGACGCGCGCGATGGTGCCGTCCTTGCCGCCGGAGATGGCGCAGGTGGAGCGTGCCAGGCGCGGCGCATCGGCGCGAAAAAAGTTCATCAGAATGGTTTCCGCCATATCGTCCGCGTTGTGCCCGGTGACAATCTTCGACGCGCCCGTGAGGAGGGAGCCCTTCTCGAGGGCCTGCCGGCGGAACACGCCGCAGAAGGTGCAGCTGTTGCGCAGCCCGGACACGTTCACAATCTCGTCCATCGTCCAGCCGTACAACTCCTTGTAGGAGAGAATGTGGAGCGGTAGCTTGTAAAAGGACGAGTTGCGCTTGACGGTCTCGAGGCTGTCATCACGGTAACCAACGATGCCCTCATCAATACTGACCAGAATCAGTTGCAAACCGTATTGGTACCGCTCGTTCAACGTGGTCATGAGGTGAATGAGCACTGTGCTATCCTTGCCACCGCTCGCTCCAAGGGCCACCACATCATTGGGCTGGAAGAGTTCCTCTTTTACGATGGTTTCGTGTACCTCCGTTTCGAAAATGGAGAAAAAGCACTCCTGGCATAGGATGTGCCCATTTTTCGGTCGGCGCAGGGACGCCCGGTTTCCATTGCAGTTCTCACACAACTTTGGGGGCATGTTGCGCAGCGCGGTCACACTTGACACGTTCGGCTAAGGTCACAGAAGAGACAGGAGAGAGCAAGTATGCAAAAACACAGAGACAGCAAACAACGCCCAGATGGAGCCGTTCTACGGCGCACAGCAACTCCTTCCCTCCCACACTCACACAGAGGTGAAAGGAGGCCTTCATCCGCCTTGAAGCGAGACGCTTCAGCATCAATTAAAGAGGGTTGGGGGTAATGTACAACACAGCTGTTAAAGGTCCTGGCGGATTAAGGAGCAATGACAGGAGCCACGAGCGACCGCAGCACTGCAGCACTGAGAAGGGTCACTTTCCGATGCCCCACGGGGAGTGTCCCTTGGCGGAGGGCGGCCCGTTCAGGCGACTCACGATCGCGTCGATGCTAATCGGCCCTGTGGAGTCCAGCCCAGACGGGGCGGACAGGTGGCTGCGCAGCGTCGCATCCGTGTTGCGTCGCGCCGCCTGCCGCCGCGCCAGCAGCGCCGCCCAGGGCGTCCCGCCGCCGGCCGCGGAGGGGGACGAGCGGCCGCTTGCGTCGGGGCGGGCGGCGAGCGCGCAGGACCCGCTGCGGTAGGAGAGCGGCGGCGTGCCCTCGTACACGGCGGAGGTGTTCAGCCCGCTGGCGACGGAGGAGGGCGCGGTGCCCACCGCCGCCGGCTCCACCGTGCGCTGCCGCTCGCGGCCGCCGTACAAGGTGGGCGCGCCGACCGGGAAGTCCCCCTCCGGTCGCGCGGAGCAGCCATGCGGCTGCGGCTCCGGTGGGGCGGCGGCGCAGACGTCCTGCACCGCAGCCTCCAGTCGCGCCTGCCGCTCCCTCAGCCGCAAGAGCTCCTCGCGCAGGTGCGTTTCGATCCGCGCGACGCGCCGCTCCAGCGCCTCTTGCACCGCGGCGGCGCTGCTGTGGCGCTGCTGACACGCCTCCTGCTGCGTCTGCGCCGCCGCGTAGAGGCGCTCGACCGCCTGCGCGCCGACGGTGGTCTGCTCGGCCCGCTGCTCCAGCACGTCCTGCAGCACGCTCGTCGCGAGCTCGAGCCGCGCCACGCGTTCCTGCAGCTCGGGTCGCACGCCGTCGTCGCTGCTCATCGACGGCACGGACGGAATATCCAAGTGCTGCGGCGGCACCGCCGACGCAGTGTGCGCCTCGGGCGCCGCGCTGCCTAACATCGCTTGGCTCAAGCGGTCCCACCGGTCGGGTACCACCGTCCTCGCGCTCTCCCCCCACGCCGGTGGCAGGCCGCCTTCCACCGCGAGCGGCACATACCGCCGTCCTCGCTGGCCGTCGACAGAAGGCGCGTGCTCCGATCTCGCTACAGAACGATGCCCGGGGGACGGTTGTGTGGGTGGCGAACCGCCCTTCCGGCGCAGAATACCGCTGCCACTCGCCGCCCCCTGGCCGCGCGGCACCGCCTTGTGTGGGGGGCTGGTGCCGCGCCTGCCGCCCGCGCTCGCCCCCGAGGTCTGCTTGGGCCGTGCGGCGACCTCCGCCGGTGAAGCGGCGCCGACACCAGAAGCGACACCCTCCGTGCTGGCTGCCGCGGCGCCCGTCGGACCCAGCCGGGCAGCACGCCCCTGGGGCGCGCTGGCCTCGCCCGAGGGAGAAGGCACCGACGTGCTGTGGCTGCGCACGCCGCGGCGCGCCGCCGGATTGCGCGGCAGTGGCGACCGCATCAGCTCCACCATGTCGGTGGACGACGTCACCGCCACGTCCTCCATGCTGTGCGCGGCATCTCGACTGGAGCTCTTTGTTTTGCGGTTCAGCTGTGTGTAGTGCTCGAGCCCACTGCGCGGCGGGGGCTGCCCCTGACAGTCCAGCAGGTGCCCCTTCATGGTGCCGATCAGCATGTCCTCGCCGCAGTAGGGGCACACGGTGTACGTACTCATCCAGAAGGAAGGCGGGGTTCTTGTCCAGAGAAGAAATGAAGGGAAGGTATGCATATGGGAGGATCGCAGCAGGGAGAGAGATAAAATTTAGAGCATATGAAGCGGTACCGCACACTGGTGTTTTTTTTTTTGGGGGGGGGGGGCATTTAATGATACTGACGACACGAAAAGCAAAAGAAAAAGCAAAGATAAAAGCATTCTTGCATATGTACTGTAGCAAAGGAGATTGGAGGATTTTTGTTTTGTTATGTGGCAATGGTTCTCTACATTCACTCCTTTTCTCCACATTTTTATCGGTTTCATTCTTTTTTTTTTCTAAACGGTTCTTTCTTTCTTCTCTCCTCTATATATATATATATATATATATATATGTGTGTGTGTGTGTGTGTGTGTGTGCATAATTGCCTTCAAAAAGACGCAAAAGAACAGTCTTTTATTCTTCTTGCTTAGGCGGACGGGATCCACTTATCGGCAAGGGTTCGAGGCGGCGTCCATGCGACGAGCTCCCGCGACGCTTCCAGTTCACCTCCGTTAGAGCCGCATTGGTAGCCGACGGCGTGATTTTAGCGGCGCCGTCCTGCGGTGCGTTCATCGGCTCCAGCCCTCGGTGGCGGGTCAGATTCGTTGTCGGACTGACCGCACGCTGTGCGGGTGGGACCGCCTGGCGCCGCGCGTTGGACGGCTTGTTGCTTTTGAAGTACATGGTCTGCACCGGCTTCTCGCTGGCCGGCCTCCCCGTCTTCAGCTTACCCCTCGGGCGCACCTCGGGCGACTCGTGTCGCAGTGCCTCGAGCGGCTTGGCCGTCGCCGTCGCGCTGCGCTCCGCGTCGAGTGCCAGGCGCGGCGCCTCCTGCGGCGAGCCGTAGCGGGACGGCTTCGTGGCGGCGCTGCGCTTCCGCGTCTTGACCGTGATGCCGTACACATGCGCGACGCTCTCCACGTTCTTCGTCAGCCAGTTCGGTTTGACGGAGATGGCCTGCTGCGCGGGGTGCTCGCCCTTGCGCACCGCCGGGGGGGAGCTGACGAGCGGCTCGGCCGACGGCGGCACCGGCGCGGCGCCGCGGCTCAGCCGCACCTCCGCGCCGGCGGCGGGCGGCGCCAGCGACTGCAGCGAGCCCTCCGCGTGCTCGGCGGGCGGGCTCGCCATGAGGCACGCGTCGCTCGCCTGGCGACTCAGCAGGGCCCGCTTGGGCGTCATGAACTGCGTGGGCGAGGCGCTCTGCGAGCTGCCCGAGTTCTGCTGCATGCTCCGCGCGCGACTCACGCGCTCCAAGGACGAGTCGACGTCCGCCGCAAAGAAGACGGAGTTCAGTGCCCGTCCGACATCACTGGAGACCTGGCGACTCGCGTGTGGTGAGGTCTCCGAGTGCCCGCTGCTGCCGTGGTACTGACTGACCTGCCGCCTCAGCGGCGACAGGCGCTGCAGCACCACGAGGTCCGGCTGCCGCCCCGGGGAGGTGCCCGCGCTGTCCTCGTCGGGCGCCTCGCCCTCCGTCAGGCTCTTGGAGTAGTGGTAGCGCTTCTTGCGCTGGTGGCTGCGCCGCTGCCGCGGGTCCTCCTCCGCCCCCTGCTCCCTGCCCAGCTGGTCGGGCCCCTGGCCCGCCTCGCCGGCCGCGGTGCTCCTCGCCGCCGAGCCGACGCTCTGCAGCGGCGCGACCGGTAGCACGCGCGTGCGGGACGGCTTGGTCACGGAGGTGCGGAGGGGGCCGCTCGTCGTCGGCCGCCGCGCCGGCTGCGTGGTGTGCATGAGCGCCAGCGGCGGGACCGGGGCCTCGTCCGACCGCTGCGCCGCAAAGGCGGTGTTGCTCCGCGTGCGCGGGGCGTAGAAGAGCGAGCCCTTCCGCAGGTCCTGTGGGCTCGGCGAGACGCTGCGCACGAGCAGCGAGGTGTCCTGCAGCGGCGGCGTGCCGCAGCGGTCGTCGTCGCCGCGCACGTAGAAGGGCACCGCGATGGAGCGCCACAGGCGCTGGAACAACAGCGTGGCCAGCTCCCCCTGCCGCACCGTGTCCGGCTCGATGCCCTCCTCCGGCGGCTCGCCGCTCGCCGGCGCGGCCGCGCCCTCGCCCGCCGCCTCCGCCTCCGCCGCCGCGGCGGACGGCTTGGACGCCCTCTTCGTGTCGCGCTGCAGGGCGAACACGTCGACGGGCGGTGCGCCGGCAGCGGCGAATATCTCCTCGACGCCGGGCGCCTCCGCCGCGTCGCGCGGCGCGCAGTGAATGGGCAGCGCCGCGCCGCACACGTGCAGCTCGGACCGCAGCTGGTCGGACGGCACCATCTCGTACGTGTACTCGCCGCGCAGCCCGCCGTGGCCGCTGCGCTCGCTCGGCCGTCGCAGGCACTCGATCTCCTCCAGCAGCGTCGGCGGGTCGAACGCGGTCGCGCCGGTCGCCAGGCGCGTCCCCTTGACGTAGATGGCGTCCGTCGGAATGACCTCCTTGAACTCCACCACCTGCGAGTTGAGCACCTGCTCGCGCATGTGCGGCCCGCCGCGCACGGGGCGGTACGGGTTCCACCGCGCACGCGGGCTGCACTCCGCGGACTGGAGGCGCTCCGCGTCGTGCACGCCATTCCAGAGCGTCTGCCACAGCTGCGCGAGCTCGAGCTCCGCGATCTTGTCCATGCGGCCGCCGAAGTCTAAGCTGTTCTCGCCGATGCTGTTCGACACGAAGCTCGCCTCCGTGAGGATGCTGTTGCGCCCGTGGTGGAAGGCCTCCGACATAAGACTCGTCCCGTCGAAGCCCTGCGAGGACCGCATCTCGTTTCCCTTCTTCGTCTGATGCAGACTCGGGCGCTTCGATCCGTCCGCAGGGAGCGCCTTTCCCGCCCTCGACTTGGTGTGTTCCCGCACGACGGCCGCCGCGACGTTAGACGTGGCGCGGTCCTCCGCACGCTTTTCCGACATACATGACACTCCGCTCGCGACGTAGGAGAAATACTCAATAAGAACAGTTGAAACAGCAAGTCAAAAAGAAAGTGAATATGGCAGTACTCACAGAGCAACAAAAAGAAAAAGGGTATATGGAAAGAATATCACAACAGGAAATGTAACAATAATGGCAAGGACTCTAATTCGATGTAACTATATAGTGCTTTCACAACCGTGGTTGTACACAGGGTGCTTTAAGAGAGTAAAAGGGAAAAAAAAGATGATACAGACAAGAGGGAAAAGGTGTGTTGTGGGGCAGCAGGGGAGCCCATTAATAAATACAAAACGGCTGAGGGGTATGGATGCCGTTACCACACACTACTTGCACACAAAGCGAGACAGAATAGCACATACGGATCTACATAAATACATAATGGTAATGAAGGGCACGGGAACCTTAGCATTACCCACAGTGTATAAGGAAGCAAAAACAAATAAAAAAAAAGGAGGTAGATAAAAAAAAAGAGTACGTAAAGGTACATCATGTGAACGAATCAGTTTTAGCTCTTTCGTTTCTGCTCTTTCCAGAGCTTCGCGATCGCTTTTAGCCGCTTATTATATTTGATAGTCTCTTGCGCGTAGCGTCCAGCGGGTTTGCTCTTTTTCCTCACTGTCTTCTCCTTTTTGACAGTCCTTTTCTTGCGCCATGTGGTCTTCTGGCCAGTCTTTTTGGAGGACTTCCAGGACGACTTCTGCTTCCGCTTCCTCTGCGCGGCGGCGGATCGTGCTACAGCGGATCCGTAACGCCTGGTCTCCCGCATCGCAAACGTAGAGGAGGGGAGGGCAGGCAAGACCACACGGCGGAAGAGCATGGAAGGGCGCGCTGCCGTCCATCCCTTCATTGGGCCTACAACAGGTACACCACGGCGGAGCGGTGGCACGCGTCCACCGGCACGTGCCGCCAGGGCCAATGGTAACAGGCGTTTCATCACTGCAGCTAACATCTAGACAGGGCTGAACACGGTCAGTAAGCCGTCGCTGTTGGTTTTGAAAAAAAAAAGTAATAATACACTAATGAAGAAGAAAGGAGTAAAAAGTATTTCCCCTCTTATTATTATTATTATTATTATTATTATATATATATATATATATATAAACTAAATGTTACACCAAGCGCCAAATCTCTTCCTTTTAATAGAGAGAAATAAAGTGGAAGGGAGATGCGTTTTTTTACCAATGACAACAGCAACAGCAGCACATACATACTCAAGCAAAAAAGGAGCGCAACACACCACTAGCAGAAAGAACGTAAACGATCAATGAAGATTTTTTAAAAAAAAAAGTGCGCAATGCCAAATGTACCGTTAGCAATGGTAATACTGTGAAAAGCAATCCAAAACGAGAGAGATAATACAAAAATCCTTAGAGAATTGTACACTAGTCAGCGTCACACACGGACAGTAAAAAAAAAAAAAGAGCAACGAGAAAATGCTCCACCGACAACGATGCCTGTACCCACGTACAAGGCTGCATCCGAGTAAAGAAATATGTAGTTCTCTCTGGTTTTGCACAGCACTACAAACCTAGGAGCGCTTGCTGAACGCGGCACCCACCAGCGCAGCGGCGCCAAAAAGGAAGCCCAATCCCGCGACAGCCTGCGCGGTTGTCGCGGCCGTGCCGCGCCGCTCTGCCACCTTGATGTACTCCATCAGCGCGCGACCCTGCTTGTTGTAGGGCGCCAGGAGCAGCATCTGCTGCACGCAGTTCCGCGCCCGCGACAGCTCGTCCAGCTTGATCCAGCCCAGCCCGAGGTAGTAGTGGTAGAGCGCCAGGTCGTCCATCTGCGCGGGGGCGATGGAGGAGGGCGCGGCGAGCTTGAGGTGCAGCGGCGGCAGGCCCTCGCTCCCGCCGTCCCCGTCCTCGCTGGTGGACGAGCTGACGACTGGCACCGACTCGCCCAGCTCCATGTCCCTGTCGCTGTCGGAGTCGGGGGGCGCCGTGGGCACGGACAGCGTGACGCCGCGCGGCACCGCGCCCTCGCTGCACTCGAACGCCTTGTAGTCGCGGTCGTTCTCCATGTTCTTCATCTTGGACCAGTTCGACTGCCACCGCGTGCAGACTAACGTCTGCATCAGATTCAGGCCCTCCTCAATGAAGGACTTGCGCGAGTGCGACACGAGGGCGGCGCCGAGCTGGAACACCACCTCGAGGCTCTCGGGCGCGCGCTCCAGGTCCTCGCGGAGAGTGCGGATGCTCTCCGAGAGCCCGGCCAGCTCGTCCGCGTTCGGCCGCAGCAGGCGCTCCAAATTGGGGTTCTGTCTGAACAGCTCCTCCATGCGCTCCATTGTCAACAGAGAATCACAGAATGAATAATAAGAAGGTGGAAAGAAAGAAGAAAAAGGCAAAGAAGAAGTAGTGTACTTTGATTGAAACCACGATGATACACTAGAGAAAAAGAGAGAGAGAGGAATCGAGAAAGGGAGGTAGTACGCTGCGCATGAATACAACGCTAGCACTTACAGAGTAAGTTAAAATTATCTCCCATCGCAACGAAGGGAAACAATGGAGAACAGGAAAAATGAAACTCAAACGGTACGAGTACGGTAGTAGAACAATTATGGTGTTATGTTCTCAATTATATCTAGTGGTCACACAGCCACCACCGAGGAATCGGACAATGCATGAACGAGAAAAGGAAAAAGACGTCATCTCTCCATTACTTATCTGCATCCAGGATGGCCTTAATCTCCTTGAGCATCTGTTTGCAATGCGCCTCCCCGTTGGCGCCTGTGAACTTTATGTTGTACGTCTCCACCTTGCCCTCAGCGGCGGGCACCGAAAAGGCAAAGTTACTCGGCTTTGTCGTTTGGAGCACAAGCGTCTTGCTAGTCACGAGGGCGTTCAGCGCGTAGCCGTCACGCACGAGGATGCGGTACGAGAACTCCTTGCAGTCCTCCTCTTCCTTCTTCTTCTGCTTCTTGAGCTTGCCCTCGCCCTGGCCGCACTCGACCCACTCGTTGCCGCCGCCCTCCTTCTTCTTCAGGTGGTACAGCTTCACCGGGCCAGAGGCCAGCACCTCACCCGGCGTGATCTCCACCGTGGTGGCCAGGTGCCCCTCCGCCTCGGCATCCTTCTCGTCGCCTTCATCCGCCTCCGGCTCCGCGTCGCGCTTCTCCTCCTTCGCCTCGTCCATCTTCTGGCGCGCCTCCACAAAGGACGTGACGGCGGACTGGAAGCTCTTCGCCTGCCCGAAGGTGAAGCCGCCGGCGGGGGCCGCCGGGGGCGCCTCCGCCGCCTTCGCCTCCTCCTTGGGAGCCGCCGGCGCGGCGCCGCCGAAGCCGAAGGAGCTCGGCGCGCTCTTCGTGGCCTCCGCCGGCGCCGGCGCCTGGCCGAAGCCGAAGGAGCTCGGCGCGCTCTTCGTGGCCTCCGCCGGCGCCTGGCCGAAGCCGAAGGAGCTCGGCGCGCTCTTCGTGGCCTCCGCCGGCGCCGGCGCCTGGCCGAAGCCGAAGCCGAAGGCGGGGGGCGCCGGCGCCGGCGCGGCGCCCGTCGCCTCCACGCGCACCTTCGCGTGCGAGCCCTCCGCCGGCGCGGCGCCCTTGCCGAAGCCGCCCAGGCCGAACCCGAAGCCGGGCGTGGCCCCGCCGGAGGGCGGCGCGACGCTCGAGAAGCCCTTGAAGAGGCCCGCCGTCGCCGGGGCGCTCGCTCCCTCCTGCCCGGGGGGGACGCGCTTCGCCTTGAAGATTCGCCGCTGCGCTAGAACTTCGGGAGAGGCCACCTGCGCCTCCTCCGTGTACTCCTCCTCCGTCTCCTCCGGGTGCTCCGAGCGCTTGTGGCCCACTCTTTCCTTGGCTCCGTCACTCGACATTGAGAAGTGGTGTGAACAAAAAAAAAAGAGAGAAAAAGAAATTAAGTGCTACTTTAACAAGAGAGTGCGTTTATTCTTGGCTAGTTGAGCGGCAACCGAAAAAGAAAAATGGAAGAAAGAGTAGACTTTTTACAGGCATTCGTGTGGTACAGGATCAAACCGTACAAGGGGAAATAAACGACCCAACAGAGCAATGCGTCAGATTATGGCTGTAATTTACATAAAACAATACAGAAAGGTGTGCAAGTCAGCGGTCCGCTTGAAGCCACAAACAAGATTGCGGGGACGGCGTGCCTACTTCTTCTTCATGGCCACCTGCTCGAACGGCTCGAGACGGATCTCGAAGAGCGAGTTCCCGGCCGTCCCGCCGAAGAGGATGAACGCCTTCGCGGCCGCGCTGGCCCAGCCGATGCACGTGGCGCCCTCGGCCACACACTCCTGCTGGTGCCTGCCGAGCTGCGCCGTGTAGAAGCGCATGCTCCCCAGGTCCAGCACGCACAGCTGCGGCAGGTAAGCGTGCTGTGCGTCGGTGCCGCCTAGGAGAAACAGGCGACTGCCATGGACTAAGGACAGCGACTCGCGGCGCGGCGAGGGCGCCCCCACCGTCGGCACCTGAACCCAACGGTTGCTCCCGTCCTGCATCTCCAGCACGTAGCATTCGTTGGAGAAGAAGCGCCCGGAGCCACCGAACACAAACAGCGCGTCGTGCTCCTGCGAGTAGCTGAGGGACGCCCCCTCGCGGGCCGAGGGGAGCAGGCCCTCCGCGACGTCCACCATCTCCCACACCGCCTCCTGCGTCCGCAGCGTCTCCCGCACGTGCAGGCGCCAAATGTCATTCACATGCTGCGTGCCGTCGTGCCCGCCGAAGAGATAAAGCACGGGCTCACTGCGGTACACGCCCTCCACCATCGCGTGGCCGATGCGGGCGCTGGGGACAGGGCGCGGATGCTCCGCGTACGTTCCTGCGGGGGGCAGCCGCTGCCACAAGGCACCCGCTTTCGCCGTGTCGAACACGTACAGGTAGGGGTTCAGAGAGGTGTGGCAGGTGCCGCCCAACACGAACAGGTTGGAGTCCGACACCACCGCGACCGCGTCGCAGAGCGCCTGCGGCATGTCCATGCTGCGCCGCCACTGCAGCGGCGCCGTCGCCCTCTCGCACTCGAGTACCTGCTGCAGCGGCTTGCCCGACGCCGCGTCGCAGCCGCCCACCACGTAGATGTGCTTCTCCGACATGGTCAGCGCGGCGTGCGCCGGCTGCTCGCACAGCTCGCAGGGGTAGAAGTAGCGCGTGTTCCCCTTGGGCCCGGTCGCCGACAGAACCCACGCGTTGGTGCGGCAGTCCACGAACACCTCATCCGCGCCTGCGCTCTTATCGACCGAGCCGCGAGAGGGCATGGCCATCCGGTTGGGCATGTTGGGCTAGGGGTGGTGTGTACGGAGGTAGTGCGCAGTCAGGTGGGGATACGAAGCTCTCCTTATGTGCCACGAGAAGAAGAGCAACAACAACTAAAAAAAAAAGAACAGTACTACTCACAAGATGAAAAGAGAGAGAGGGGGGGAAGGAGGTATCAAAAATGAACGCTGGTGCAAAAGAAGGCAAGCGATGTGAAGGCGACGCGAGAAGCAAGGAGCAGCTGCTCTGACATGGAGACGAGAAAGAGAAAAGGAAAGGATTAAAAATAAAAGGGATAAAGTGAACAACAAAAACCGCAGTTTGTTTAGACATCCCTGGTACCACTCGCTTATGAGAGAAGGGAGAGAGAAAAAAAGGGGGGAAAGCAACAATAAGAATTATAAGAGTTAAAGATCGACCTAACCAATAAAAGGGCGCATTATAAAATGAGGTGCACTTTGAGGATTTTTCCCACTTGACTGCTGTTGAATCAATTTCTACTACCTGTTTTATTACGATTCGTAGCATTGTGTTCTTCCTTTAAGAGCCTCACAGTTCCTTACATGGTATTGCAACGGAACATCGATGCGCTGCTGGTCAGCAACTGGCCTCGGATGCGGCCACGCAGAGAGGCCGGTACCACGCCCTGATCGTCCTTGAACATGCCAACCAGGGTATCCACGTCCGCCGGCTTGAACAGGCCAAAGCAGACGCCGCCGAAGCGGCTGTACACCAGCACGTTGCCGGCATAGATGTGCCCGCCGACGTGCGAGCACTTACGGACCGAGATGCGCTTGAGAGCCTCCTCTCCCATGGTGTCGACAATCGCTTTGCGAAGAAGGTCAACCAGCACGGCGCCGCAGAAGGCGCAGCGCGCATCGCGGGTGCTGTGTGCACACACGTAGATGAAGTACTCGGACGACCGGTCCGTGGTGATGGCGCCCGCGCTCGCCCAGGGCAGCTCGCCGTAGGCGGTCGTGTTGTACTGAGTGATCGTCAGCGCGCTGCCCTTCTCGTCCAGCCGGAAGCGCAGGATGCCGGGCTCCTCCTCCCCCTCGGCCTCGAACACGTTGAAGGTGGCGTTCGGACACGTCGCCTTGACGAGCGCGGACAGGCTGTTGAACCCTTCGACGTTCTCCGTCCGCTTGCCCCACGCCACGGCGGGCATCTTCGTCGCGAGGAAGATGTGCTCCTGCAGCTTCATGCTGTTCGCCATCTTGGGTGGCACCGGGCCGCAGCACTCCTCGCGGGCAAAGCCCACCTCCTTGGGGTCGAGGTCCTCGATGTCCCTCAGCGTCTTCTCCGTGAGGAGCGCCTTGTAGGCTTCAAAATCGTTCGGATCAGCCATTGTGAAATGTAAGTATTGTGTAAAGATAGAAAAAAAAAAGACAAGAACAACAACAACGAGGATATTAAAATAATGAACTCGAGTGTGTCTTGTGAGAAGTGAATTAAGTAGTATACGCAACTGCGAGAAGAAGAGAAGAAAGGGGCAAGAAGAGGAGTGTTCATCGAGCACAGATAAAGAAGCCCCAGAGGAGCGAACCGAGACAGAGTAGCAACAACACGAACTGTGCATGGAACCGTAGAAGGGACGGGGGAGAAATTGTACAACGTGATGACGACAAGGACCATCGCAAAAGACCAAAAGAAATAAACACAATCCTATTCAATTTTGTTCGCGGTGCCCGCCTTCGAGCTCAGCGGGTCCACGAGCGCACGCCGCAGCAAGAGCTTCCGCGGGACGCAGTACGGGAAGAGCAAGGCGTTGCACACCGGGTTGATCGCCGCCTCGCCCGTCTGCTGCACCTGCCAGCTCTTCTCCTTGCGCAGGCGGCCAATCTTCGCGAGCGCTATCTGGCGCTGCCGGTGCGCCGACAGCCGATCCTGGAAGAGCGCGGTCACGGGGGGCACCGCAAACTCAAACTCCCGCTCATTCAACGACCCGTCCGTCTGGATGACAAGCGTCTTCTGGAGGCGCGGGAAGCGAGAGCGCTCAATCGCGAGCTCCTCGCGGTACATGCCTCTGTTCTCGATGTGCTGGACCTCACTCGTGTGACGGTCCTTTATGAAGGTGCGCAGAACGTAGGGTATCTTGTAGTCGTCTGGAATCAGCTTGGGATTTGTCGGCATGCGACGCGCCAGCGGGCGAAGCCCTGCCGGCGGATTGCTTGCCTTGCTGACAACCGCCCACTTGTGTAGTACCATCTTAAAGACAGAGCTAGTATCCTTCCGCACCGCACGTGCCAAAGAGAGAGGGGAGGGGGGAAGAGAAGCGGATGGCAGTACGGTTACTTCACGTGACCGATAACACAATGTCCACAACAAGAAAGAAAGAAAAAAGAAAAGACAACAGAATCCCGTGTGAAGGAGAGACAGTACTAATTGTGACTATTAAGAGGAGTGTAAGGTGGTTACTTTGCCAAATTGTGAAACGGTCTAAGCTCATCGAGCGGCACCGTGCGAAACGTCAGCCCACGCTCCGCCAGCCAACGCACGAGTGGAAGAGAAGCATAGGCAAACGCCGGCGCGCCGGCCATGTCCCTTTCCCCCTGCTCCATAGCGTAGGCAACCGCCTCGAGACCGCCCGGGTAGCTGTCCGCCATGCTCAGCACGCCGCCCGTCATGGGGTGCAGGCGCAGCGCCGCGACCGACAGGAGGTTCATGTCCTGCGCGCACAGCACCTCCTCGCGCACGAGCGCCAAGCTGCAGTAGTCCACGAGGGCGAGAAACACCTGTCGCGCCAGCGGCCCCACGCGGGCGTCGCCCTCGCCGGGGCGCGCGGCCGCGCGGCACAGCGCGTCCACCTCCGCCGGCCCCAGCCGCACGTCGGCCGGCAGCAGCCCCGTGAGGTACCCCCCGTGCTGCTGCTGCTGCTCGCCGTACGCACACAGGACGTCCGCGCCGTGGGCGGCCAGCACCGCCGGGACGGCGCCGAGCACGCCCAGCTGCTGCTCCACGCGGCGCTGCAGCAGCGCGGCGAGGCGCGGCGGGTCGCGGCGCGCCGCCGCGGAGAGCGCCGCCGCCAGCGTGGCCGCCAGCCCGACGCCCACCGTGCCCGTCGCCGTCGGCACGACCGCGTTGCCGAAGCGGTGCAGCCACTGCAGCGACGCCGCCTGGCTGAGCAGCACGCGCTGTGCCGGCGCGGCCGCGCTGACGCCCGCGAGGCTCAGCTCCGCGACGCTCAGTGGCTGGGGTGCGGGCGGCCCCGCTGCGGGCACCGCCGCGACGGGGCTCGCCACGACCGCCAGCGAGGTGGTGGCCGCGCACTCCACGAAGGCGGACGGCCGCCCCAGGAAGAGCAGCGCGTAGGCGTCCTCGTTCAGCGCTGTCTGCACGGTCGCGACGACCTGCGTCTTGAGGCGGTCTGGCAGGTCCGCCGGGACGACGATGGTGTAGCGCCGCCCCGCGCGCGTGTCAAGCGTCGAGAGCATCTCCTCGAACTGGGGGAAGTTCTGCAGCAGCTCCGACGACAGCAGGAGCAGCGACGTCTGCACCGTCTGGGTGTAGGGCCGCACGCGGCGCCACTGGTGCTGCGGCGTCGACGCGCCGAGCACACACCGCGAGAAGTAGGCCGCCTTGGAGTGGCAGAAGCGCTCGAAGTGCGCGAGGGCGGGCTGCGTCGGCTGAAAGGCGACGCAGGCGTCGCAGTAGTCGCGGAAGACGCGGCGGAAGGCGCCGAGCGCGCCGTCTTGTACCGCGGACCGCGCCCGGTGGACCGTGCCCAGCACCTGCCTCACAAGCGGCACGTAGGCGCCGACCGCCTGGGCGAGGGCCTCCAGCCGCGAGGGCCGGGGCTGCAGGCTGCCCTCCGCGAAGAAGGGGCTGGCCAGCAGGGCCACGAAGAGCATCTTGTCGAGCTGCGGCAGCAGCAGGCCCGCGGCGTCGGCGCCGGACGCCGGGCACGACGGGTCCCACGGCTGCACCTCCGCCCAGAGGCGGTCTTGCTCCCCGCGCGAGAGCGACGCCCAGCGCGAGGCAAAGCCGCGCACCGTGCACGGCGACGGGAAGAACCCGAACAGGAAGGGGTAGTTCAGCGTCGCGAGAAGCGTGCTCGGGTGGTGGTCGCCGGGGACCGCCACGACGCACTTTTGGGCGCACAGCACAATCTCCACCGCCAGGCCGGAGAGCTCCAGCCGCTGCGAGTCCATGTGGCAGACGATCTTGAGGCCCCGCTCGGGCGCCGTCGCGATGCGCTCCAGGAAGTGGTGGCGCCGCCGCAGCGCCGCGACGCGCTCCAGCACCGGCAGCATCGCCTCCTCCTGTTCCATCAGCGCCCCCATCTTCTGCTGCCTGCTCTTGACGGCGCGGCCGTCGCGCAGCAGCATCAGGTGCACCTCCGTCAGCTCGCGCGGCCTGCGCTGCGCGGCCGAGCGCTCCTCCACCTGCGTGAGCGCGCGGTGCAGCTCCTCCACCTGCGACAGGGTGCTGCCCTGCGAGCAGTCCAGGTAGATGGCAAACTGGCGCTCCGTCACACGGTGGGCGAACCGCACCGCCGACGTTGTGCGGCGCCGGGTGGCACGCTCCTCCGGCGCTGGCCAGGCATGGATCGCCGTGGGCCTGTACACGCACGGAATACGGCGGTTGCCATACGACACCAACGGTGCTACGGCCGCCGGCGCCGCCGCCTCCTCCCGGGCCGGTGTGGCCTGCGCGCTTCCCGTGCTGGCCTCGGCAGCGGTGGGGGACGCTGCGCTCGTCTCGGTGGCAGCCTTCACCTGCGAGGGCGGCGGTGGCGCTGCAGCCGGGGATGCCGCTGCGCAGGCGTCGTCAGCGGCCCGCGTCGCAGGGACGTCCTCGGTGGGTGCCTCCTCCTCCCTCCCCGGAGCGCTCGCCTCGCTCTGCTCGGCCGCCGTCTGCCCATCGTGCGCCGCCTCCTCCGCTGCAGCGGACTCGTGGGCCGCGGCGTCCGCGCCAAAGAGCGTCTGCTCAATCTCCTCCAACGTGTACGCAATGTCCGTCAGCGGGGTCGGCCTCGCGGCGTGCGGCGTGGCGTGGAAGGAGGGGGTCCAAGCGGGGGCCGCGAGGGTCTCCGCCGCCGCCGCCGGGGCCGCAGCGGCCATCGTCCCACCGTCGGGCGGGGGGCCGGCAAACGGCAAGGGGGAGAGAAAGGGCGCGCGGCTCGAGGCGGGCGGCGGTCCCTGCGCGGGCCTCTCCGTCAGCGTCGACCTGGGCATCTCACTGGCTGCCACGCGCACGCGGGCGCGCTCCCTCTGCTCCCGCCGCTGTTGGCCTAAAAGGGCGATATCCCTCGCCAGACGGTCCTCCTCTGTGAAGGGCTTGCGGGGTGCCGCGCCCCGCTCGTCCTCTGTGGCAAAATCCGTCCGCACCGCCTCGCTGCTCTCATCCGCTGGGCCCGTGCGGCGCTCGCCCTGCCACCGGCACTGCATCAGTAGCGCGGCGCATCGGCCGACCGCTGCACGCGGGGCGGTACGCATATGAATGGCTGCAGAGAAAAAAAAAAATGTATTTAGATACTAGCTGCGTGAGAACAGAAAAACAAAAGAGAAGAAATAGTGCGGAGCGAAGAGAGGGCACAAAATTCACAAGGATGAGCAAAAAAAAAAAAGTAGTCATGTGGTAGGTGGCGTAAACGAAAAGTATATTGAAATGAACCGATGCGGTTTGCTTGTTTGGTCTTCTTTCGAATGTTACAACACACGCCTACAAGATGTAGAAGCACGGAAGGAAGATAACCTAGCATTAATTACGCTTCTTTGTTTCGCATATTTAGTTGGCGAAGAACCACTTGAGCACCTCCGCCTCGCTGCTGCAGGGCGCGAGAGGGCCCTTCGGATGCATCGCACCCTGTGCGGCGGTGACCTGGGCGCACCGGAGCACGTCGAACCCAAACTTCTCCATGTTCACCTTGAACAGCAGAACGTCGGAGCGAGCGAGCTCCCGCGCCTCCGCGCTGGCGGGCGGAATACCGCGCGTCACCTCGCGGATGCTGCGCGCCATGCCGCCCATGAGCGGCACCACCGCCCCTTGCAGGTCGGACGGCGGCAGCAGCGACTTCAGCGTGCGCAGCAGCCGCGCCACCTCCCGCAGCATGGTCATCACCCACTCGTTGCCGCTCGCCGACCAGGTGCCCCGCGGGAGCGCCTCCAGGCTGTTCACCTTGCCGGCGACGAGCGACATGATCTTGGACAGGCACTCCTCCTGATGCGTACAGAGGTCGCTCTGTATGACCGCGAGCTGCGCATCAATGAGGGAGGCGAGGCGCGCCCGCTTCGCGGCGACGCTGTCCCGCCGCGCGGCCTCCGTCTCGGCGGGCGCCTCCTCCAGATGGAGCACCGCCACGAGCCGCCGCTGGTACAGGGGCACAAAGTCGCTCAGCAGGCCGAGGCACTGCGAGGCCACGGCGAGGTGCGTGATGGTGATCGTCCGCAGCGGGCCCCGCCGCACCGCCTCCGCGCCGAGCACGAGCTTGGCGCACAGGGCGTCGTAGGAGGAGAGAATCTCGAACGTCTTGGTCACGAGGTCCGTCGCCAAGGCGGGGAACTGGCCGAGGAACGCGTCATAGGTCTGGAGGAGCTCAATCAGCACGAGCACGGAGTCGTTCACGACCCGCCCGACCGAATCGCCCTCCAGAGAGGTGTAGAGCTTGTTCGTCTTCTGCAGCACGTCGTCCTCGCCCTGCGGCTGGCGCAGGCGGCGGCTCTTGCGGCGGGAGAGCACCACCGACGGCGAGCCGCTCTCCATCTCCGCCGACAGCAGCATGAACTCCGTCACCGCCTTCTCGTCGGAGGCGCAGAGGGTCTGGAGGTGCAGCTGGAACATGGTGTCCACGTCCTCCTTCACGGACCAGATCTCGTTCTCCATGAAGAGCTGCAGCTTCTCCATCTGGCGCGTGTGGTGAATCTGGAAGTAGCTCTTCGCGAGGTTCTTCACCGCGCGCCGCGGCCGCCCCACCTCCACCGCCGAGACCCACGGCCCCACGCGCTCGGCGGCGAGCTCCTGCTCCAGCCGCAGCAGCGGGTCCTGGAGCTGCGCAACCGCTCGCGCGGTCAGCAGCGAGACGCGCTGGATCTCCTCCGTGCTCGACAGCGGCCGGCCCGCCGCGCGCGTCGTGATGAGCGCCTCGATCAGCTCCTCCGCGTCGCGGCAGACGCACGAGAAGAGGTCGAGCGTCACGTCGCGGATCTGCGCGGGGCCCGCCTCGTCCAGCGCGAGCGTCGGGCGCAGCGCCTGCCGCACAAAGTGGCCCCAGGAGAGCGCCGCCCGCGAGACGTACTCCTCCATGTAGTGCAGCAGGTGGCTGAAGAGCTGGTAGTAAATGTCAAAGCTGCAGTCGTTCGCGAACTCAAGCAGCCGCGCCTTCTCCCGGACGGAGGCCTTCGCTGAGGTCGTGAGGGAGAGCAGCGCGTCGGCCTTCGCGTTGTCGAGCGCGCTGCTCGACACAAGAAAGGCTGTCACCCTCTCCTTGACGAGGGTCCACAGGCTGTGGCAGCACGCGTCCCGGTGGCTGGCGAGGATGCCGGGCAGCAGCTTCAGGTGCGCGGCGGCCCGGCAGCACAGCTCGATCGCAGCCCCATCCGCGAGGGCAGTTGGGGGGGACCGGGCCGCAGCGGTGGGGGAGGCGGGGCTGCCCTGCAGCTCCGAGAGCGCGGCCAGGACTTCGTGGCGCAGCATGCTCTCCATGCACGACCGCGCCTTGTCCACGCGGGAGGGAAACTCCTTCATGCAGTTCAGATTCTTCAGCTCCGTGTAGGTGACCCCGGCTAGCACGCCGCTCGACGTCGCGTCGCCCTGTACAAACGCCTCCAAGGACAGCATATTGTCTACGAATTGGGAAAGCTCTGTCATCTCGCGCTCGGGGAGGGCAATCCAGTTCTCGATGGACGAGATGAGGCGAAACGCGCCACGCACGCGGTCCACCATGTTGTGCACCGTATCGAAGTTGGTGCGGCGCCGGTGCAGAGAGCCGATGCGGATGTGATCCGTGATGTTGCGCTGCGACTTGGTCAGGCGGCTCGTGCGCGTCGTCGTCGCGTCCTCCAGCGCACACACCGCCTCCTGCTGCAGCTCGTCGAAGCGCCGCGACGTCACGAAGAAGTCCTCCGAGCGGCTCTGCACGTGCTTCAAGAGACACTTCTCGACGCTCGACTCCCACAAGCGCAGCGTCTTCTGCCGCTGCTCGAGCACGACAAAGTCCTTTGTGAAGGTGGTGGAGGTCAAGACCTTTTCCGTATGAGGTTTTCCTCCCGCGCTCACACTCGCGTCGGGGGTTCTCTCCACCGGGGTGCCTGCGTGTCCCTCCGGCAGCGGGGGCAGCAGCTCCACCTCCCTCCGAACGTCGTACCCCTTGACAAAATAATCGGCTGGCACATCCTCCGGCCACGGCAAGTCGTCCGGCTGGATCCCCAGGCTGTGCAGGTACGAAAAGTCTCGCCGGCTCTCCTTTTTGTTGACCTGGTACGCGGAGGAAACAAGATCAACGTAGCTGGAGAAGTTCGTCTGCGGCGGGTACTCGGTGAGGAGCATCGTGGAGGACTCCGGTTTGAGCCTCACCGCCATGCGGTAGGCCTCCAGGAGCTCCTCCACGCTCCGCGTCGCGGTGTTCGAACCCCCGTAGTCGAAGGCTTCGTAGATCTTGCCGCCTAGCCAGTTTGTCAGATTGTTTGTCGTTTCGAGCGACACCTCCGTCGGGTCATTCAGGATCGAGATGAAGTTTTGGCCGACAATCGATTGCAGCTGCACAAAGTGATTGCGAGAGAGCGGGTCCAGCGCCGACATGGGGTACTCCTCCTGCTGCGACGACACATCCTGTCGCATTTCCACGTCGGCCTCGCACGTGTCCTGCAGCCGCTGCACCAGGCCGGGCGGCAGCTTGACCGCAATGGCGGCGTTATCCTGCAGCCAGAGCAGCAGCTGGCCGCGCAGCACGCGCGAGCTCTCACCGCTGCGGATGGACTCCTCAATGACGAGGCCGGGCAAACCTAAGCTGTACGCGAGCCGACTGCGGCGCACACCCTGCTCCGCAATGAGGTTTGCGCAGATAATCGACGCGGCGTCGTTGCCGCGCTGTCCTTGGATGGACTTCCGTCGCGGGGCGGGGCGCTGTCCGGGAGAGCCAGCTCCGGTGGTTTTACTAGACGACATAGGGTGTGTCTTGTTTTTTTTTTTTCATGCACTTCTACAACTACGGGAAGGATAATAGCCGGTAGAAAGGGAACGGAACGAGTAGAAGCGGAGAAGAAACGGGAGAAGAAGACATAAGAATGGAGAGAAGCGACCAGTACACAACCGAACAGGAAAACAAAAGAGAAGAAAACAACAAGACGAAACAGTGTAGAACAAAAAAAAAATCAAAAGAAACACACAGAGGTTCCGTAGGTGGAGTCTATCTTACTGAATTTGAAGCATGCACAACGCGAACCGACATATAATTATATTTATACAAGAGAATCTATAGGATTAACAAAAAGGGAATAATAATGTGTATGAAGAGGAAGCACCCAGATAGGTATCTAACAGAATCTACCAGTGAAAAAAAAAATGCCAAAAGAACACGCATGCTAGGAGAAGGAAGGCATCTACGGCACTCTTAAGGTCTATTGAGTGTCCAGCGTGACCTCGCTGTCACTAGAATCGTCCGTCTCGTCTGTGGATTCCTCTAAGCCCGAAGAGCCAACATCGGATGACGTTTCATCCGTTGCCGTCTCCGCGGTGAATTTTCTTACACCCTCGGTCTTTTCAGTAACCGGCTTCGGCAGCTCCGCTGCCGGTAGGTCCGGCGCGGGGGCCGCTGCGGGCGGCCCTGGCGGGGGAACCGCGGCCGCCGGCGGGAGGGGGGGCAGCTCCGCCGCCAGTCCACCCGCCGCAGGCAACGAAGCGGCGCTCGTCGCGGTCGCATCCGCCTCTCCGCCACTGCCAGCCTCCACAGCGCCCACCTCCACCTGCTGCGCTCCCGCGGTCGCCGGGTCCTCCGGCGGCGGGGCCACCGCCGCGGGCCGCTCCGGCACCGCGAACCTCGGGGGGAGGGGCGGCCATGCGGGCGCGGCCTCGCGCGGAGCGGCGTCGGCCGCCCGCTGCGGCACCGCCGCCATCGGAGGCAGACCGGCGACGCCGCCCACAGCGTCCGTCTCGGTCCGCAGGTGCGTCGGTGGGGCAGGACCACCCGCAGCGCTGGCGTCGTCCGCCGCAGGCGCGCCGGCCAGCGCGCTCTCCACCGCTTGCTGCGCCTCCACGGGTGTGGCGGCGTCGACCGCGACGGAGGCGCCGCCGCTGGCCTCCGACGAGGTGGTCGCGGACAGCGGGAGGTACTCGATGAGCCCCTCCAGCAGCGCCGCGTCCTCGCGCTCCTCCTTGACGGCGGAAGGCGTCTTCGCGACGACCGCCGGCGGTGGCGGCGGCAGCGGCGGCAGGTCCGCCGGAATGCTCGACACGTCGCAGACGGGGCTGCGGTCAGGGGAGTCGCTGAGGCCCCGCAGCGGCGGGGTCAGCTCCTGCGCGTCCGCCGGCCCGCTCCCTTCATGGGAAGCGGGCGGCACCGACGGGGGCGGCTCCTTTGCGGACGCCCTGCGGGAGGGCACGCCGGGCAGCGCCGGGCTCGAGTCCAGCAGCACGCCGTCGCCCTGCTGGGCCTGCTGCTCCTCCGCCTCCTTGCGGTAGCGCGCCGCGAGCGGCTCGTAAAAGTCGAAGGAGGCATCGCCGGAGAACTGCTGGTACGCGTCGGCGATGAGGTTCGTGGACTGGAAGCCCTTCCGTAGCACCTCCTCCGTGCCGTGGAGCGACTTGAGGGCGGAGAACCCCATCGGGACTGTGCCGCTCGCCTCCGGCGGGGCATGCGCAACGCTCGTGGGCGGCAGCGGAATCTTCGGCGCATTGGCCGTGAGCTTGGCGAACGGCGGCGAGTACGGCGCCACCCTTGGCTCCGTCATGGCCACATCCGACAGCGACAAGGACCGCCGCTTAGGCTGCGGCGGCACCGGCGGTGCCACCGCCGTCGGGACGGGGGCAGCTGGTTCGGCCACCGCCGCCGTGACGGGGGCAGCCGGTTCGGTCACCGCCGCCGTGACGGGGGCAGCTGGTTCGGCCACCGCCGCGACTTCCACCGGCGCCGGTGCTGGGGCCGTGCCGCTGGCCGTAGAGGACGACGGGGTCGGCTCCGTCGCGCTGGCCGCCTGCGATGCCTCCGCCTCAGCGGTGGGCTCCTCCGCCGGAGGGGGCGAGTGGACCGCCGCGCGCGGCGCGGGGGGCGCCGGCTCGGTCGGCTCTGCGCTGGCCCGGCGCACAAGAATGGAAGCGGATTCCGCCGCTGCCTCCGGCGCGGCGGGCACCTCCGTGCCCATCGCAGGATGGTCCTCCGCGTCACGGCTCGTCGCGGCACTGAGACTCGCCTCCTCCTCCTCTTCAGACGCCGGCGGCGTGGAAATCGCCTTGGCGTCCTCCGTTGGGGTCGGCTCCCGGCTGCTGCTCGCGGCACTGGACACCGCTTCCACAACCACCACCTCCTCCGCCCTCCTGGCCTGCACCTCACGCCCGCCCTCCGCACTCACAGCGCCCGACACGGTGTCATCGCTGTGCGGTGACGCCGCGGGGGACTTGGCGCGTTCCTTGGCCTTGGGCGTGGACACCAAATCCGCATCGGACAAGGACGAGGAGGTCTTGGAGAGGGGCGGGGACGAAATGGTGGCGCTGCTGTCCGTGTCGTTCCCGGCGGCCGCCGCTGTCCCCACGTCCGGCTGACCCGGCGCCGCCCCGTCCTCGGAATCGGAAGACAGGGTGGTGGAAGAGGGAGAAGAAGAGGGGGATGGCGGTTTGGCGCGGTCCGCGCCACGTGGCGTGTTCTTGACCGGCGTGCTACTCACAGGGGTGTAGGCGTCCTCGTCACTCTCCAGCGGCAGCGCCTCGATCACCGGCGCGACGGGCGGCGCCGGCGGGCGCGCGGTGGGCTGCTCCGCCGGCTGCCCGCTCGGCGGGGCGGTCTCCGCGGTGGCGCCGGCGGCCTCCATGGGCAGCGTCGCGGCGGGGCGCTGCTCGAGGATGCGCTGGACGAGGTCGTCCGCCTCGCGCTCCTGCGCCTCCGCGAGGTCGCGCAGCCGCTCCTCCCGCTGCGCCGCCACATCGCGCGCGAGCCGCTCCGCCTGCGCGCGCAGTGACTCGACCACGCCGAGAAGGTATGCCTCGCGGTCCTTCGCGAGGAGCCGCTCCTGGTCCAGCACCGCGGTGGCGCGCATCTCGGCCACGCTGCTCTGGTAGCGCCGCAGCTGCGCCAGCTCGCCGCGCAGCGACGCCTCCTGTGTGTTCTTCTGCCCCAGTAGCGCGACGAGCCGCGCCTTGTCCGCCTGGAGCAGGGCGAGCGCCGGGTCCGGCCGCCGGCCCGCCTCGACCGCCTGCGCGAGCCGGTGCGCATGGCCCTCGCTCTGCGCCAGCGCCGCCGCCAGCCGCTCGAGCTCCGCCCGCAGGTGGGTCACCTCCTGCGGCAGGCGGCGCAGCACCTCCACCTCGCGCCCCAGCAGCGCGTTCTCCGCCACCACCTGCTGCAGCGCGGCACGGTCCTGCAGCCCCTGCCCGGCGGCCTCGCCGTACTGCGCGGCGATCGCCTTCGCGGACGCGCGCGCCTCCCGCAGCTCCGCGCGCCGCTCCGCCAACTCCCGGTGCGCCTCCTCCAGCGCCGCCGCCAGCGCGTCCCGCGCGGACGCCACCTCTTGAACCTCCGCCATGAGGCCGAGGTTCTGCGCCCGCAGCTGCTCGCCGGCGCGGTCCTCCTTCTTTGCCTCCGCCACCCGCGCTGCCCGTGCCTGGGGGCTCGGCGCTGCGGCGGCCGCGCTCCGCAGGCGCTGGATCTCCGCCTCCGCGGCCTGCAGGGCCACAGCCAGCCCGCGCGCGTTGGACGTGCGGTTGATGCGCTTCAGGTTTTCGTTCTGCGCGGTCATGTCCGACAGCTTCCGCTGCAGCTGGGCGAGCTTTCGCCGGAGCTGCACCGCGCTGTTCCTCTCGCCCTCCTTCGCCTGCGGCACGCTCTCCGCCGCGACGCTCTTGTGCTGGTCGACCTCGCGCTCGAGCTGTTCGATGCGCGCGCGCTGCGCCGCCAGCTCCCCGCGCAGCAGGCGCACGAGCGGCAGGCCGCCGTCCGCCGGCGCACTCGCCACGCGCTCGCGCAGCTGCTCTGGCAGCGACGGGCGCCTCCGCGCGCTCGCCCCGCCGCCGCCCGCCGCCTCCGCGGGGCCGGGGCCGCTCGACGCGGCGGGCGGCGCGGGCGAGGGGGCGCGCTGCAGCAGCTCGGCCATGGACACGACGGGGCGGCCGCCCTGGTCGTAGATCTTCGCGACACTCGCGCTGTGCTCCTGCAGCAGCGCGGCCAGGTAGGAGTGCTCGCGCGCGTGCCCTGGCGCCTGGGGCGGGGCCGCGGCCGGCCGGTGGCGCGCGCGCTTCTTCATCGCAGCGGAGCGCGTGCGGGGCTGCGGCAACACCGGCGTGCTGGGGATCTCCGCCGCCAGGCCTTCGTGGGGCTGCCCCCGGTTCGTTCGCCGCCCTAAGTACACATTTTGGAACTCCCGCGCTGTCAGGAAGTGGCTCGGCGAGTGGTCGCCGAGCCCGCCATGCACCGCCTCGGCGGGCGACTCCGTGTAGGAGATGCTCGACACCGACGACTGGGCCGTGCTGTAGGTGTTCATTCTATGGGCTTCGACGCAATGAGCGAGAAGTGAAAGAAAGAAGGGGGGGAGGGTAAAGAGAGTCACAGCAAACAAGAGAAATAATAACAAAGGTAATATGTGACGTTTATCCTGTCGAGCACTGGTGTTGAGGTGTTGAGGTGTTGATGTTTTCTTCAAGTGGTATAAAAGGTGAAGCAAGTAGTATACAGAGGCACCGCTACGGTGGAAGGGTGCGCGTGTGTGGAGTGGTCCGTTCGCAAAAGAGAAAGCACTCAGTGGTGTAGCTGCTTGACGATCCAACTCAGACCCTCATCCAGACCCTCGCCTGTTTTGGCCGAGCAGCCCTGGATGTCCCAGCGGCGGTCGCGCAGCTCCACCAGGTTGAGCGCCTCGGACACCATCTCTGGGGTCAGGGCGCCAATCATGTCCTGCTTGTTCGCAAAGACGAGCAGCGGAATGCCAGCTAGCTTCTCCTCCTCCAGACAGTGGGACAGGATCTCCTTCGCCTCCAGCAGCCGCCGCGGGTCCGCGGCATCGACGACAAAGATGGCCACATCGGCCTCGCCGTAGTACTGCCGCCAGTAGTGGCGCGCCGCCCGCTGCCCGCCCATGTCGCACACGTTCAGCTTCACACCGCCGGTGATGAGGATCTTGATGTGGAAGCCCTGCGTCGGGCACACGGACATGTTGTCGTCGTCGCTCAGCTGCCTCAAAATGCTCGTCTTGCCGGAGCCATCAATGCCCAGCAGTAGGATCTCGCCGTGCTGCGTGTTGGGCCGGAACCGCATCACGTAGTCTAAGAATCCCATCTGTAGCCGAGGGGAGACAAGAAAAAAAAAAAAAATCTAAAAAAAGAGAGCAAAAGGAAAGAAAGAACTACTAGAAGACGAGAATAAGGAAACACAGAAATGCCTAGTGGAGGTAGTGGAACAAAGACAGAAAGACGCCAGTGTTTTCCAAAAGAGAAAGGAGAAGTAAAGAAATATTCCACTGTTGTATAAAAGGCGTGTGGCATTGTTCAACGCTTTCGCTTTGAACCCACGTCGCTCTGCAGCGACGCGGTGAGAATCTATACTCCGTAGTATGACAAACGCATAATACGAACAGGAAGCAGGGATGTTGATAAAAGAGCTCATCAGCAGAGTTGTTCATGCATCGTTTGTTCATTTCAGTCGTTTTGTTAGGTAATTGTGTGTTTTTTCATCATTCTATAGGTGCTCCAATGAACCCGTGCACATAAAGAGGCATTACTACAGTACGGGCAACGATAATAATGTCTTTAATAGTAAATGATTTTTTTTTAAAAAAAAAAGAGAGAGAGAGAGAAAAGAGCGAGGGAAGAGAGACAAATGAAGCGCAAGTAATAGCAAAAGAAAAAAATGTAGTGTGAAGAGTGTATGTTTTGTCTGTATGCACGTATGTGTGCTCCAGATCACCTATTTACGGGAGAGTTGCTTTTCTTTTTTGGTTTACTAATGACAGTGCACTACTATTTACGCAATCATGCAGTTATTTAGATACTAAGAGCTGCACAACTAGCATTTTACGTCAGTGCAACACTTTTGATGATGCGCACACTCCTTTCATGTTATGCAAAGTGTACGAAGCAAGATGGAAAAAAAAAATGTAGGATTTAAGAAAAACAAAAGTGGCAACAGTGCATAAGAACAAAGGCAAAACACAACACGAAATGCAAAACTCGTTCTTCGAGGTGCTGTTCTTAGCATTTAAAGGTTGAACAGCTCCCTCACCTTGCAGGCCACGCCTTCCTCCTCGTTGCTCTTGATGACCTCTGCGTGCGGCACCGCAGCCCGCAGGGCCGCGCCGGCATTCCCCATGATAAACGGGTGGCCGACTGTCTGCAGCATCGTCTCGTCGTTCATGCCGTCGCCAAAGGCGACCGTTGCCTCCTTCACGTTCTTGATGCCCAGCGCCTCCGTCACGCGCAGCACCGCGTCGCCCTTGTGCGTGCACGGCGCGACGACGTCGATGATGGTGGGGATGGAATAGGTGAAGCGCGCGCGGCCGTCCATGTGCTCCGCGAGGTGCGCGTGGAGCGGGGCGAGGTCGTCCGGGTGGCCGAGGAACCAGATCTGCTGCACATGCGCGCAGTCGTCGAGCGTGAAGTCGCGCAGCCGCTCGCCGATGTTCTGGCACACAAAGGACGGGTCGAAGCCGGGCACAATCTCGGGCAGCTCCAGGTCCGCGATCCACTCCATGCCGCGGTAGAGGTTGGTCGCGAACTTGTTGCGCGAGCCGATCCGCAGGCGGACGAGCTCGTGCACCAGCGCGGGGTCCAGGTTCTTCTCCTGCACCTGCTGCTGCTCGCCGTTGTAGATGCAGGAGCCGTTACACGTGATGAAGAAGTCGGGCTTTAGCCCACTCTTCGCGAATTTGGGATGCGCGTCCGCGAAGGGACGGCCGGTGGCGACCACCAGCTTCACGTCGCGCTCCGTGTGCATCCGCTGCAGCGTCTCAGCCGTGAGCGGACTGATTTTGCTCTGCTCGTCGAGCACCGTCCCATCCATGTCGGTGAACACAACTTTGATCTTCGATGCGTCAGCGCCAGCGATAGGAGAGGCCATGATGCCGCAGCGAGTGAAAAAAAGGGGGGACCACAACAAACAAAGTAAAAAGGGCGTGAAAAGTGTCAGTAGTAGAACCAACACGTACAACGGGAAGAAGAAAGGAACTACTAGTCAAAGCTGAAGCAACGAGGTAAAGCGATAGGGGAGAGAAATCCACATTACCATAAAATACAGCACAGAAGGGAGAGCTGCGCAGAGGTTCCATAAGTCATAAACAAACAAAAGAAAACAAAGACAAAAAAAAAGGGAAGATATATTGTTCGGCTCTCAGTACATGTAAGCCAGCAGCTTTAACAATAATAACAATAAAAGAAATGATTAGAATTACAGAAGGTTAGTTATCGTTTCGCTACATCGTGTCCATCCCTACTTCCTTCCCCCTCCAGAATGGGCGCGTGTCGCTTTGTTCGTCGTCCTATGTCGGTGCTTCTGTGCCGCATCCTGTTGCCCGGCCACCTCCACCTGCACCTCCGTGGGTTTGCCCAGAGACTGCTTCATGGCACTCACCATCGCATCCACGTTGATGTCGACCTGCTCCGCCGGTGCACTGGTGGCCTTCGCTTTCTCTAGCAACGACGGCAACTGACTGCGGTTGCGGCTGGTGGTTTTGACCGACACCAACGGCGCCAAGGTGAGGCGCGCTGCCGACTTGTGGTCCGTCACCGCCGGGGCGGTCTCTGGATCGTCTTCGTCGCCAGGGGCGTCCACGTCATCCAGAAAGTCCAGCACCGACGTATCGTCGACCGTCACACCGGCGGTGAGCTCTGCCGGAAATGAAGGAACGGCGGCCGCAGCAGGCGGCGGTGGCGGTGCGGCGTTAACCGGCGCTGCTCGCGCTGACCTCGTCTCATCCGACGAGAGCGACGCTGCCGCACGCGGGGCCTCCGCGTGCGCCTCCTCGTCCTCCTCCACCTCGGTCTCGACTTCTCCGTCCTCCTCGCCGCTGTCGTCGAAGAAGCCGTGTTCGATTTCGTTGAGGTCCACCGTCCGCTCCCGCTCCGCGACCGCCGGGTGGTTGGTCAGCTTCAGCTCACTCGCCGGCAGCGGCGCCGGGCGCGACGGGGCGCGGCGCACACGCTGCGTCTCGGCCGCAGGCGACAGGGGCGCTGCGTCCAGAGCGCTCGCAGGGGCAGCAGCGGCGGGCGCGGCCGCCCGCTCGTGGAGCCACCCGAGCTGGCTGTAGCGCTGCTGCAGCTCCGCCTCGTGCATGGCGATCTGCAGCAGCTGGTTCGGCGTGTCCAGGCAGCGCAGGAAGTCGTTCATGCCCTCGCCCGTCCGCGCGCTGATCGCCAGCGAGGCGACACCGACGGAGGCGTGCGCCGGCGCCGGGCCGTCCGGCAGCAGGCGGTGCACAAACGGCGACACGGTGCGCCTCATTTCTCCGCACGCCGCGCGCACGTCGGCCAGCGACACCTTCTGCTGCTCGGCGGGCGCATCCATGAAGTTGAGCGCGACCAGGATGCAGACGGACGGCGGCACCTCGGCGGCGTGCTGGCAGACATACGCGAAGGTCTCGGGCCGCGTGCAGTCGACGAGGAAGATCGCCATGTGGCAGTTGCGATAGACGTCCATGCTCTGCGCGTCCGCGACGCAGCTGTTCAGCACGTTGATCATCTCCTGGCGCATGAGGGCGCTGTCCTTGGAGGACTGCAGGTGCGGCGGCAGACGCAGCGCCGCATCGCCACGCCCCTCGTCGACGATGTCCCAGACGTCCACCTTCGTTCCCTCCTGCGGCGCGCAGTTGCTGCCCCGGATGCGGAGGATGCCGGTCGTCACCTCCGTCGAGGGCACGTAGCTCTCTGTCAGAGGGTAGCCGCACAGACGAGAGAGAACCGTAGTCTTTCCGACGCCAGGCATCCCACGCAGCACTACCTTCATGTTGTACGTTATTCCTTTTTGAAGCTCCGCCTTTGTCTGCGCTGAGAGCATACGGACCTTGCTGCCGCTCGCCGACAGCGATGCCGATGGTAGCTCCGGTGCGGCCTCCTTCGCGCCCACCAGGGTCATGAGCTGGTCAAAGAAGGACATGAAGTCCCTCTTTCTATGGGTTGCTCTTTGTGTGTGTGTATGTCTGTGTGTAAGCACTTCTTGGGGAGGAAATAGTCAGCGAAACGACAATTGTACGGATCAATAGTTACTGTATATAGGAGTTCCCCTTTGGATTTCATTGTTCAGTAAGCAGTGAAGAAGGGAGAAGACATACGGTTGACGCAAAGCAAATTAACAATGACAAAAAGGAAAGAAAAAACAGTAGTGTATTCACTTTTTGGTGTTCATACAAATTGATAGATTGGCCATAACCATCGTGTGTGTATATACAAACCTTGCTGTATGTGTTGATATAAGGATCAAATTCTATTTACGGAAAACTGCAAAGTTGTCTTTATGAATGATTTGCGTACGGTATGTACTCTGTATGGATATACAGGTTTGTTTATGTAACTGCGATTATCGCTGACATGCTTTCTCAAACTTACACACCCTTTTTCTTTTCTCACTTAATCGCCATCATTATTATGAAATGCCCAGGAGGCAACTGCAAGTACATGCAATGTGTGCAATTAGAAGAAGAGATGACACCGCAACAGTGTGGGTCATTTCCTCGCGTAATTCTTTAAGCCTCATTAAGAATAAAGCTGCAAAAAAAAAAAGAGTAGAGAAACTAGTTATCATGTCATCCTGTTTGAATACGGCTCCTCGACAGAGAACGGTGAGGGGGGACAAAGCAGACCGAAAGGGCTAAACAGTGAAAAAACAGAACGCGAATAACTGCAATGATGAATGAATTGTACACAAGTGGGGGGGAGGACTCCTAGTGTGGATAGTGCGTGACCGGAGATCAGAACAATCACAACAGACACGCTGGAGAGAAGAAGGCCAAGAGAGAGCAAAGAAAAAAAAAACAGGATAGAAACATGTATGTGTGCATAGTCAAGCAAACTGAATTCACTACGCAATAGAGCATTTCATTTTCTTCTTTTTCTTCTTCTTATCCAGGGCGTCTGCCTCCCTCAAATTCACGGTGGTCGGCTTTGTCTTTACATGGATGTGGTGCCGCTTATGTTCGTCTAAAGGCGCGCTCGGCTTCGCTGGTGGCTGCCCCGCAGCAGCCGCTGTGCCGCTGCTGGACGGGCCCGCGCCGCCGTCCGCCGTCCGCCCGACCGGCGGGGCCCTCTGCGGCGCGCTGTTGGCTGCGTCACCGCCGTCTCTGCGGTCCGGCGCCTCGTCGTGGACGTCGCCGCATGGCTCCACGCTCTCCTCGTGCGTCACCGCGGACGTCTCGGCTGCAGCGGTGCCCGCGCCCCGCCCGCCGGCGCCCGCCACCGTGGACGGGGTGGACTTGCCGCTCTGCGGCTGGCCGGCCTCCACGCACTGCTGCGCGGTGAACTCGAACATCTGCGTCACGTTGAAGTCATCCTTCGTGGACACGCGGAAGAGCGGCACCGCGAGCTGGGCCGCGAGCTCCTCTGCCTCTTCGTTCGTCGTGACCGCCTCGTGCGCGAGGTCCATCTTGGTCTGGCACATCACCATCGTGATGGGGCCGCAGACGGACTCCACCTTCTCCTTCCACCCGCGCAGGTGCTCGAAGCTATCGCGGTCCACGGTGCTGAAGGCAAGCACCGCCGCCCCGGCGCCGCGGTAGTAGGCCTGCGTCAGCGAGTTGAACACCTCCTGGCCGGACGTGTCCCACAGCATGAGCTGCACCGTCGTGTTGGTGGAGCGTAGGAAGACATCCTTCTCCATGTACTCCGCACCGATGGTCTTTTTATACTGCTCCAGAAAGTCCCCGCGCACGAAGCGGCGAAGCATACACGTCTTGCCCACGTTGCCATCGCCCACCACAATTACCTTGATGCTCTCTGCGACTGTATCTAGCATTTATGTATATATGTGTATATAGGTTTGTGTGTGCGTGGGTGGCTAATTAGAAAACAGATGTCAATAATGTTAATGAGACAGCGTTTTTATTGTTATTACCACTTTGATAGTGGTCGATTATAATTGCAATAACAAAAAAAAGAAGCAAAAATAAAGCAACTAAAAAGAGAAATGCGTACTGTGAGTAGATGGTCGGAAATTACAGCTCGATCGCTACTACTAGAAGTAAAAAATATATAGAGAGAAGAGAAAAATGCTTTGGGGGGATCTTGTTTCTCTTCCCCTCTTCTACGTTGTAAAAACTAAAATAGTACTTTTAAAAAAAATGGTGTCACTAAGTGAGTAGAATTGCTTACAGACGAGGAAAGAAGGGTATGCTATGAAGGAAGCGCACAAAGAGAAGCACGCGCACACGCATGAGAGTACAATACTAGAGAAAACAAGAAAAGGGCATCATCTGGATCGATAAAACTTGGTGTAAGCACCAGTTTGATGTAAAAAAGTATATACGAACGAATAATAATAGTGTAAAACAATAATTGTAATACATATACGTATTTTTTTTTTTGCGGTTGGAGAATACAGTGAGTGTAAAAAAAAAAAAAAACTGACGGTATACAAAGAGAAATACAGGCATCCGTAAAAAAAAAAGAAGCATTTTCTTCCGCACGGTCAAATAAATGGGATGCGTTGGGAACTCTAGTATTACACCATCATTGAATAGAGTCAAAGGATGCAGTCAAGACAACCTTTAACGGGAACAATAGAGAACTGAACTCACAAAGCCGGAGAAACGAACAACAAAGCGAACGATAAAAGAGACCTAGCGTGCCAATCAGCACGTCACGAAAGCAGCCCAATGGAGGGTGGCATCGTGTCGCCGGTGCTAAAATGTGCATTGCTCAATCAGCCGCTTGGTCTCCTCGGACAGCTTCTCCGGCATCTCCACCTCGACGGTGACGTACAGGTCGCCACGGCGGTTGAGCTTGCGGTCGGGCATGCCCTTGCCGCTCACGCGCAGCTTGCGGCCGTTCTTGGTCACGCCGGTGAGCGGCAGCGAGATGGACTCGCCGTCCACGCCTAAGACCGACACGGTCGTGCCCAGCAGTGCCTGCTTGAGGTTGATCTTCACCGTCGTGCTGAGGTCGCTGTCGTGCCTCTTGAAGCGCGGGTGCGGCTTCTCGTCTACGATGAACACCATGTCGGCCAGCACGTTGGGTGGGTAGCCGTCCATGGTGCCGCCCTCGCGCTCAAAACGGATCTTGGTGCCCTTCTTGTACCCCGGCTGCACCTTCACCTCGAAGAGTTTCTTCTCCGGCCCGGTGGGCATGATGCGCTGCACGTTGAACTTCTTGGTGCAGCCCGCGTAGATCTCCTCCAGCGTGCACGCGAAGGTGTACTCCATCGGCGGCACCTCGTAGTTCGGCGAGGTCTGCGGCGTGCCGAAGCCGGACGAGAACCCCTGCGGGCCCCCGAAGCCGCGGAACACGCGGTGCAGCCCCGGGCCGCCCCCGCCGAAGGCCTCGCCGCCGGCGAACGGGTCCGACGAGCCGAAGAAACGCTCGAACACGTGGAAGGCGTCGTTGTTCGAGAAGTGGTACGTCGCGCCGCCGGCGCCGCCCGGGAAGCCCTGGGCGAAGTGCATGCCCGCGCCGCCGGGGCCGCCCTCGGGGACGCCGCCCTTGAGCCCCTCCTCGCCGTACGTGTCGTAGATCTTCCGCTTCTTCTCGTCGCTGAGCACGTCGTAGGCCTCGCTCACCTCCTTGAACTTGCGCTCCGCCTCCTCGCGGTTGTCCGTGTTCTTGTCCGGGTGGTACTTGAGCGCCAGCTGATGGTACGCCTTCTTAATCTCGGACGCCGTGGCCTTCTTGCCCACGCCTAGCACCTTGTAGTAGTCCACACCCATGTTGGTCGTGTAGGCGAGTTTGTGAGAACGGTAGTAGTATTGGATAAGATGGAAGTGAATGCTCAGACTTGCAAAGCAATAAGAAAACCATAAAATAAAAATTTGAAGCCAGTTAAACAGAGAATAGAGTGAAGAAGAAGGAAAAATATCGATACAAGAGCTACTATGGACATGCACCATCCCTACTGTAAAAGGGGAAGGAAAGATGTAAATCCATCCCATAAGCAACGCCACTGTGGGCTCTGTGGTGTACTTCCAAGCTGTGTATAAAGGAAAAACAACGGAAAAATGAGAACATACAAAGAAAAAAACTCTGTTTTCTAAAAGAAAGGAAAAAATCTTAAAGTCTTTTGTAGATTTCACTGAAGAGAGAAAAAACGAATTCTTGAAGTTTTGTTTTCTACCACTAGGCGCAAGTTTATTCTATTTCTATTCTTCCTCACTGTTTTAAACAGTACACGTGTGTAAAAGGGGAAAAAAAGAAATCGATAAGGAAAGTGTTTGATATAGACTAAAACAGTGAAGCAAACAAAAAAAAAAAAACAAGACAACTCTTCAAAACTTGAAAACTATAGATCAGTTATCAACTGTTAATCAAAGCTGCGCAAAGAAGCAATACTGCAACGGATATTGCTTGTTTACAGGAAAAGAACAGTATAAACGTATTTATCAACGAAAAAAAAAACGCGTGAGTTTTTTCTTTTTTTTTTTTCAATCAGTGAGTATCTCACGATTACCCTTCATGTTTACAACAGTTTTTTTTTTGTTCGTTTTAACGATGTACAGTGCACCATAGGAACTATCAAATTCATTTAAAAAAAATGCAACAGTTTTTTTTTCTTTCTCTTTCTGTTTGTTTCTTTTTGTTTACTATATTTTGGTGTTCTTCCTTTTGATTGTGTATATACTTACTATGTTTTTATTTAAATACATATGTCTGTAGACACTCTTTTTTATATGTATAATTTTGCTTTGGATGACACGTTCCTACTAGTCGCGATTCTTGGCAACGGCAGCGTGGATATCCGCCTGCGTGGCCATCTTCTCCTCCTTCCGGGCATAGTCCGGCTCCGAGTGGCGCTCGACCTCCGGGGCCGACGCCGTGACCTTGTGGGTCTCATCCCACGGCTTCAGGAACAGGCACTGGAAGACGAAGCAGACGAGGCCGATGCAGCCGAAGAAGATGAAGGCGATGGCCTGGCCCTTGTCCTGGTTGCCGGACGCACCGCCCGACAAGGCCTCCGTGGCGATCGGGTAGCACACGTTGATGATCACGTTGAACGCAAACTGCATCACGTTCGTGGCAGACGCGCCGGTGGGGCGGAAGTTCTTCGGGAACAGGTCCTGCGCAAGCACGTAGAAGCACGGGCCAACACCCATCTCGAAGGCGCCAATGAAGATGAGAAGACCGGTGATCGCCACGCCGTTCTTCGCCGCCGTCTTGTGCGTGATGCCGGGGAGCACAGGGATGCCGCACATGAGCAGGCACATCACCGACGTGATGAGCGAGCACGCAAGGAACAGCTGGCGCATCGTGAAGACGGACGCGAGCGGGATCGAGAAGATGGTCGTCACGAAGTTCCACACCATCACCACAAAGTTGCCCACCAGCGGGGCGAGGCCAAGGCTCTGCATGATCGTCGGCGCGTAGTTCATGATGGCGTTGAAGCCCGTCAGCTGCAGCGTACCAGCCACAATGAAACCCATCAGGAGGGGGCCGATCATCTGCACGCAGCTGTACGTCTTCTCGTCCGTGGACAACTCGCGCTCCTGCTCATCCTCGCCGACCGGCTCCGTGGGCTGCGCACGCTTCTGCCGGAGAGAGCCGGGCAGGTAAATGCCCATGGCCATGACCAGCAGCGAGAGCAGCGTCGACAGCACGCACAGGCCCTGGAGGCGGCCAATCAGGTTTTGGCTGGAGGGAGCGTCGTACTTGATGCTCTGCCCCATGGCAAGACCCATCGTCGCAGCAAGGAAGATACCGAACGTGGTGAAGACCTGGAACATGACGCCGATCATCTTCGCGTACTTGGGGTGCGCGTTCTCGGCAACGTACATGGGCGCCGCGACGCAGCAGACGCCAAGGAACACACCGATGACGAGGCGGAACA
>AUXH01000085.1:0-45570 GCA_000482145.1 Strigomonas culicis
TACACACACACACACACACACACACACACACACACACACACACACACACACACACACACACACACAAGAAAAAAAAAGCAATACAAAAAGCACCGCTACATCCAATCAAGAGCGTCCCCGTGCCTCACACGCCTCCTCACAGTTGGCCGCCGCAGCGCTCTTTACCTCATCACCCTTGACAAGTACATACGGGATGGTGCCCGCCACGTCCGCGGTCGCTTGGTCGTCGCGCAAGTTACACAGGCACAGAAAGTGGGAGTGCGCCTCCTGCCCGCCCGGGTGGTGCAGGGCCTGCCGCGTCGCCGCGATGGTGGCGAACGGGGCGGCGCAGCCGATGAGCGCCTCGCGGAGGGCCTCCGCCAGAGGCCCCTCCGCCGGCGCGAGAACCGAAAGGACGGCGGCGATGCGGTGATGCAAGTTCCTGCGGCTAGCGTCGCTGCCCGTCTGCTGCGGCGCTGCGGACGCGCTCCCCCCCGCCTCCGCGTCGCGCAGCACCGTCGACAGGCTCTGCAGGCGCGATGGGAGCCCCTGCGCACTGGTCCAAAAGGCGAGCTGGCAGTGGCGCTCTTGCGGCTGCGCTGTCGTCGACAAGGGCGTGGCGTTCGCCGCCGCCGGACGGTGCGACGGCCCCGCGTCGGCCGCCGATACGCGCTGGAACTGCTGCTCCGCCTCGTCGAGCTGCACGACGAGCGTGCCGGACAGGCCGCCGGGGCGGCGGTCCTGCTCCTGTGCATACAGATGATGCGCCGCCCCGGCGAAGGGACTCGTGCAGTCGGCGCTGAAGTAAAAGTGGTGGCGTGCCTGTGGGGTCGCGGCGGTGTCGTACAGCGCCTCCTGCCACAGCCGCGCGACGGACGAGTCCACCGCCTCGCCGGCCGGCGCCGCCTGCGATGCGGTGGACGCGATGCGGTGGAGCAGTGCCTCCAGCGCCCTCTGCTGCGTCTCCACGACGTGGGTGTGCTCCATCTCGGAGCCGTAGAACAGGTGCTCCGTCTTCCCCGTGCGGTTCAGGTCCGTCTGCAGCCGCCGGAGCCGCGCGAAGTAGTACGGGATCATGAAGAGCGAGAGAACAACGGCAACGAAGAAGAAGAAGAACAGCGCACGGCCGCGTCGGCGCGAGACCGTCGGGGGCACACGGGGGGCCGGCGGGTGCAGCTTCTCGTCCAACTCCCAGAGCGTTCCGTAGGGCAGCATGCGAACGTCGATACGAAGTCAATATATATATATATATATAGAAAATGTGAACCGCTGTAGGCGTTTGGTGGTGAAGTTGAGAAGAAGGTGGACCGAGACGTACTTCTAAACAGTTGCAAGAACACGTGACACGATTGTGATCACTGCATTTCGGGTGGTAATGCAAAAAAAAAAAAAATGAATCGTTTTTTTTTTCTTCATTTGGAAATAAAACACAAGTACTCGTATAGAAATGCTGTATAATACATATTTACATAGGATGATGAGGATGATATTCACTTCTTTTAAACACTACTCGCTATGCCGTCTCTTCCTTGATGGGCGTCTGCTGTGCGGCGGCGGCCGCCGCGGCCCCCTCGCGCTCCGTCTTCTGCAGCTTGCGCTGCTTGTGCTTCTTGCGCATGCTGTGGTAGATCTCCTGCAGCCGCTGCTGCTCCGCCTGCGCCTCCGCGCTCGGCAGGGGGAAGCTGTCCTTCGCGTGGTGGTAGTACGTCGTGAGCTCCTGCAGCTGCGCGTGGCGGTGGAGCTCGCTCTGCATCACGATGTTCGCCGCCGCCGGCGTGATGGTCTCGAACTGGAGGAAGATGCGGAGGAGCTCGCAGTGTGCGGAGAGCGAGGCGGCGTCGCCGCTGCCCTGGGCCATGCCGTAGGCCGCCGCATCGTACGGAACGAGATGCTCATCCGCCGCGATGACGGACAGCCCGGCGATAGGCTCCGGCGCGGCGGGGTCCGCGTCCGCGGCCGGGCCGCCGGCGTGCGTCGCGAAGACGCTCGTGGTGGTCCGCTTCATGTGCTTCGCGTAGAGCTTCGTGTCGACGAAGCGGCGCGGCGGCTGCAGCCCCGCCGGCAGCCAGCGCGAGGATCCGCCGGTGTAGCGGTTGACCGCCGCGACCTCCGACGGCGCGCCGGGCTGCCCCGCGGGGCCGCGCCCGCCGGCCTGCGGCCGGGCGTAGCCGGCGGCGCTCGTCAGCCCGCAGAAGAAGCGCGAGCTCCGCAGCAGCCGCGCGTACTCGCGCTTGAGAAACGACGGGTGCCGCTCGTGCAGCGTCGCAAGGGTGCCCGCGGCCGCCACCGTCTTGCCGCCGCCGCCGCCGGCCGCGCGGCCGTGGTACGGCGACGGGGAGCTGCGCGAGCCGCGGCGCGCGCGCGCGCTGCCCAGCTTCCCGCGGCTCGACGCCGGGGCGACGCGGTCGTCGGCGAAGAGACTCCGGAGGACGGCGCCCTCGTCGTCGTCCTCCGGCGTCGGGTGCGTGGACTTGAAGAGCGTGAGCTGCTGCGTGCCGGGCTCGCCCGAGGCGACGCTGCGCGAGAGGAACACCGGCAGCGCCTCCGCCGCGTCCATCTCTCGCAGTGTCTGGTGCAGCTGCTCGACCCGCAGGAACTGCTGTACCTCGCCGTTGACGAGCTTCGTGAAAAAGAGCGGCGCGATGCCGTTCTCGCAGTGCTCGTTGATCGTCATTTGGTGGCTGCGGTACTGCTGCGTTGCGGAGGGGCCTCCTTTGGTGGAGAGCATGGTCGAAGCGGACGGCGACATCATCGTGTCGTCGGCCTTCGCCGCGGCGGCGCCACTGCCGCCGCCGCCGCCGAAGAGCGTCTTTCTGTCTTTCTGCTCGCGCCGCATGATGAGGCGGTGGAGCACGTCCGACTTGAGAAGGTTGCGCTCGACAATGAAGTTCTCGGCGAGCAGACGCAGCCGCTGCAAGAAGGGTGGGCACAGACCCTGCTGCCGCAGCTCGTCGCGCGCCTGCGCGTCGGCGGCGGCGCGCTGCGTCTGCATCGCGGTCTCGCGCTCCCCGGGCAGACGGTGCGGCGTGTACTGCGGGTCGACCAGTTCGCGCAGCAGCTGCTCCCACGTGCTCGCCCGCAGCTGCGCCTGCACGTCGTCGCTGTGCGGGGTGCGCGGAAAGAGCTGCTGCACCTCCGTCACACACGCCTTGTAGTCCACGAGCCGCATGCCGCCCAGCGCAAGGTCGAACATGGGGAAGCCCTCGCCAATGGCGAGCGCGGCCTCGTTCCCGTAGTTGCGCGTCGCCACGTCCGCGGGCTCGATGATGATCGTGTTGATGTCATGCATGACCCGCACGCCGCTGTCGGTCGGCCGCACCAGGTTCGTCTCCATGATGATGGGGAAGAGCGGCGTCGGCGCCGACGGCTGCGGTGGCGTGCTCAGGTGCTCGTGGTTGTGAGTGTAGAAGGACGGCGAGGCGGCCGCCGTCATGACGGCGGCCACCTTCGCGTTGTTCGGGTTCGTGTTCTGCAGCGCGACATGGAGTCGCCGCTGCACCGGATTGGCCGAGAGCGGTGCGCTGCGGCGCGTCAGCGAACGGCGCAGCACGGTGCCGTCGCCGAAGATGGCGTAGTAGCAGTGGAACTGGTTGTGGGGGCCGAAGGCGAAGGAGCCGTGTGGCGCGGCGGCGCTCGGGTAGATGCGCGAGTGGCTGTTGGGGCTCTTGGGCGGCGGCGAGCTCAGGCCCTCCGTCGCGTAGAAGACGGCCGGAGGGCTCTCGGAGCTCGGGCACAGGAAGACGCGCGGCATACGCACAGACTCCACACAGTAGCGTGCGAACTCGCCGCAGCTCTCGGTCGCGGCGGCCGCGTCGCGCAGCAAGGGCAGCAGCGTGGGCGACACGAACGGTGTGCTGCCATTCGCGTGCTGCTGCTGCTGCTGCTGGGGCGGCTGGTTGCTGCCCGGCGCGGCACCGGCCGCGTGCGGCGTGAAGGTGGTGATGGTGGTGCCGTCCGCGTGCAGCACGACGCGCGCGTACACCGAGTCGTTGCCCACCGCCGTGCCGCTGCCTAGCGTGCGGCCGAACAGCGCCGTCGCGTCCATGTTCCGACTGCTCTGCAGCATCGAGGTGCTCTGCCGCATCGCCGCGGCGGCGGTGCTCTCCTGCGCACCCGTCGCCGCACTGCTCCCGTCGCTCTTGTGATAGTAGAAGGCCACGCACACCCCGTCTTCGCGGGAGAGGGCGTAGCACGCGTGGAGGGGGTCGTAGTTCGCCTTCATGCCCAGCACGCTCGCCGCCTGCGTCGCCTCCAACGGGTCCGCGTGCACGGAGGCGGTCTGGAGTCGGACGTAATCATGGACGTTCAGCGGGCCCCCGGAAGCGTCCGGCCGCTCCACGCGCGCGGCGGTGGGCTGTCGCAAAGTGGAGTCGACGAGGCGCTTTCCCTCCTCGTCCGCGATGCCCGCGAAGAAGGAGTTGGCGCGGCTCTGCCTTTTGCTGGGCACAGGGGCGGTGGTGGTGCTGAGCCTGCCGACGGACAAGGGGCGGACCGCGTCTTCCTCCGCCGCGCCCTCCCCACACAGACACACCCGACGGACGTACCGCACACCGGAGGCGACGGTCAGCGTCTCGTAGTAGCCGCTCACCGCCGCGTCGTCCGGCAGCGGCTCCGTGGCCGCCGAGTCGGGGTAGCGCGTGAGCACGCTGCCGTCGGGAAACAGATGCTGCACCATGCCCGAGGCGAAGTAGCGCACGACGATGCCGTAGGCGCGGTCGAGCGTGCGGCGCACCTCTGTCTCGTGCGATGGCAGCAGCACGCTCTCGGCCAGCGCGCCGGGGCCGTCCGCGCTGCGATGCACGCAGTACACCGTTTCGGTCAGACTGGCCAGGTTCGAGGCCACCGAGGACAGGTTGTAGTTGTTGTGTGTGCAGTTGAGGTTGTCTGGGTTGCCAAAGTAGGAGAAGGAGAGCACGTTGCTGTAGTCGTGCGCGTCAAAGACGAAGTTGCTGCTCGTGAGGCTGATGCTAAACGGCTTGAGCGCATCCTTGCGGTAGGCCTCCGCTTGGACCTTCTTGCCGTCTTGCGTGGCGGCGGCGGCCTCCGCCCCCTTCGGGCCCTTCGTGGTCGCCGGGGCGACCTCGGTGCGCCACAAGCGTACGCTGCCTGCCGCGCTCACCGGTGGGCCCATGGGCCGCGGTGCCGCCACCAGACTCTCACGGCGGTGCGGCTTCGCGCTCAGCTCCTCCTCCTTCGTGGGGTGGGCGGCGCCGGCGGCCTCCTTCTTTCCGATGCCGGGCTTCGCCGCCGCCTTGGCGGCGGCCTGTTTCTCCTTCTTGGCCGCGCTGGGGTGCTGCCGCCCGGCACTGCCTGCCTTTTCCCTTTTGCTGCCACCGGTGAGGGCTGCGGACCCGCTGAGGTTCGACGAGGATTTGCTGCCGCTGCGCTCCGTTGTGCCTTTGCCATTCACGATGGACGTTTTCCGCGAGCTCTTGGGCGGTGCCCGTGGCACCTTGGCGGCGCGCGGCCCGGTGCCGCCGCCGTGCGGGCTGTTGTACAAATCCTTTGTGCACGTGAAGAGAACACCGTCGTCGAAGCGAACGTTAAAGTAGATGGAGCTGCTGGCAGCATCCGGCTCCACCGCGGCGGCGACGGGCGCACTCGGGTCGGGGCGCGGCGGCCCGGGAATACTGTAGTGCAGCGCCGCCGTCAGCTCGTTCGCTTTGATATACCGACACGTGCGGCTCGTCACCGTCGATGCGACCTCCACCACCACATCGCAGAAGGGGTACAGCGCCGTCCGGCTCTCCGCCACGAAGTCCGCCGCGGCTCCCGCGCCGCGGTCGGCGTCGCTGACCAGGAACTGCTCCCTCTTCATGTACTGCTTGAGGAGCTGCGCGTAGTAGTTGTTCCCGAGCCGGTTGACGGGCGCGCTGAAGGTGGACCCCACGTCCTCGCCCTCCGCGTGCTTCTTCTTTTTGCGGGAGCCCTTCAACTGCTCCTGTTGAAGCTGAAGGAGCTGCTGCTCCTGCACCTGCCGCTGCTGCTGCTGCTGGGTCTCGACGGCGGAGGCCCAGCGGAGGCCCCTCACCACCGACTGGATGGAGGGCACGCCGGGGAGGGCGAGGGTGTGCAGCCACAGCAGGCTCTTCTGACGGTCCCAGATGCGTGCCGCGTCGACGTTGGCGGCGAGCACGGCGGCGGTCGCGGCCGTGCTCGCGTGGGACGCCCCGCCGCTGTTGGGAAACGGCAGCGTGAGCCCCACGACCCAGTACTGCACCGCGCGCCGCGGCGGGTACACATTCTCCGCCTGCTTGGAGTAGCTCGACGTCAGCTTCATCGTGCCACCGCCGCCGCCGAGGTGCAGCTTCGGGTCCTCCTCAAAGGTGACGGTGGTGCACAGGTGCGGCCCGAAGCGGTTCACAAAGTCGAGCATCTGCCCGACCGCCGCGTTGTACGTCATGAGCTCCTCGACTGCAAAGGGCTCCGAGGAGAACTGCAGCTGCAGCAGCTTCTGGTTGTTGCGGCTGCCAGTGGGCCCGTGCGTCGCGCTGTGGTACTGCGTGAACGTCTTGAAGTCGATGGCGGGCAGCAGCTTCGCGCCGCGGGCGAGCTCCGTCAGCACAATCTGCTGGAGGACGTGTTCCCGCTCCCGCTGTGTGAAGCTCCGCTCGACGGAGCGCTGCAGCTGGTCGTCGTAGTTGCTCAGCGGCACCGCGCAGAGCTTATAGATGTCCTTCGCCTGCAGGCACGGCCTCGGCGGCTGGGGCTGCAGCGTGCTGCCCTCGTCGATGCGCGTGTCGGCGCTGAAGGTGCTGTCGTTGGGCGCGACGGCGGCCTCCAGCGAGAAGTAATTTACCATCTCCTTGCTGTCGTTCACGTCCGTGACGGAGCGCTCAAACCCACGCTCAAACACCCCCTCCATCTTCTGCTGCATGGTGAAGATGCTCTCCTGCTCGTGCTTCGCGCTGCCCAGCCATTCCTTCAGCTTCGCCATGCCCTGGTAGTACTGCGTCTTGTTCATCTGGAAGGCCGTGAAGGGGTCCGTCGCGGTGCTGCCGCTGCCGCCGCCGCCGCCGCCGCCGAGCGACGCGGCAGGCGCCGCGGGGGCGGACGTAAGGGTATCCCCCACGCCGTGCCGACTGTAGTCGAAGGAGCCGTACAGGTACTGCTGGATGAACTGGTGCACCATGTAGGTGGCCTCCTCCGGGTAGGGCGCGTAGGCCGCGCGGCGCTCTGCGGCGTGGGTCGGCACCACGACCAGCACGTCGGGGTCCGCGGTGGCGGCGACGGCGGCAGCGGTGTCCTCGACGGCCTCCGCCTCGCTCCGCGGCGACGGCTGCGCGGGGACGGGCGCGCGCTTCATGACGGACCCCGAGAAGCAGTTGTCTATCGCGACCAAGCCGGTCGAGGACCGAAGTAGGTTCGCGCGCTGCTCGGACTCCCCCTGCCGCTGCATGAGGCCGTTGTCGACCGCGTACGAGCGGAACCGCATACGCGGATGCGGCGGTGCTGTCGCCGACGCCTCACTCGTGCGGGCGGCCCCGGTGCTGAACTCACTGCCCTCCTCAATTCGCACGCCGTGTGCCTTTGCCTCTTGCATCATCGCCTCGTAGTCCGCGCGGTCGGCGGACTTGCGGAGCGCGTGCGGCGTCATGGCCATCCGCCCTGCCGCGAGCTGCACCTTCTCGCGCGTCGTCCACGTGGCGCCGGTCAGCGTCGCGACAAACTGGTTCTCCTCCGATCCCCGCTGTGCGGCCTCCGTGCCGTGCGCCAGCAGCTTAACGAGGCGCAGCGGGGCCTTGCTGGCCATGTTGCAGCACGTCTGCGAGACCAACGCGTTGAGGGCGTGCAGGAGGCTGAAGCTGTTCACCATGGCGAACTTTTCGCGCTGATAGATGACGTCGTCTTCGCCTGAACCGAATCGATGCACGTCCTTCTTCGACGTGCGGTCGGCACGCAGGATGTTTGCGGCCGCCTGGTCGCGAAGGTTCTTTGCGGATATCCCGTAGGTGAAAACGTTGGCATGCGCGCTCTTCTCCGGTGCGGTGGCGCCGTCGTCCGATGCGGTGTTGTGCTTCTCATCGAGGGCAAAGGGAACGAGCTGATGCGCTTGCCGCCATTCGTTGTACATGGCCACAAACGTCGCCATCTCGAGGATCACCGGAAAGAGCTGCTCCTTGTTCGCCTCGATGGTCTTGGCGGAGCCGCTGTCGTCGCCGCCGCTGGGATCTGCCGCGTCCTTTGCCGTGTCCGTCTTGCTGCCGCTACTCAGGTGCCGGAGGCGCACCACCGTCCAGACACCATCGACCATCAGCTTCTCCACGTCCCGCGCGGGCGCCGGTCTGTGGCCCTTCTGCAGCAGCGCCTGTAGCGCCGCGACGAGCTGCTGCGTCGCGCTCACCACCGCCAGTGAGTCGTTGCCCCTCTGCTTCCCACTAGCGCCCTTACTCCCCGCCGCGGCGGCGCTCTTGGCAGGAACGGCGTCCGGCCCCCTGCCGGCCTCGCGCGGCAGCGAGGTCCCGGAGCCGCCCGCGAGGAGCGGGAACAGCTCGAGCTCGGAGGGGATGCGATGGAAGAGGTACGCCAGCTCCTGGGGTGAGATGTCGCTGTGCAGGCGCGAGCTGGCGCGGCGCCGCTCGCCGGCGCCGCCCGTGGGGGCCGCGGGGTCGTTGCACGTATGGTGCACCGGATCCTCGGTCACCACCACCTTGGTGCCCTGCGCACTGCCGCCGCGGCTGTGGCCACTGGAGTTCCCACCCTTGCCGATATCCATGTCGACAAACAAGTCCTTTGAAAGGGGAAGGACCGACACGGCGTGCCCGTCGGAGGGCTTGCCACCGTCCGCGGCGCCGGCGTCATACCACGCCGCGAGGGACGCCACGCGGTTCTGGGCCCAGGACGGGAAGAAATGTTGCTGCTCCTGGAACAGCGCCGCCTTGTAGCGCTGCAGCTGCTGCTGCCGCGCAATGCACTCCGCGAAGGAGTCGCAGTAGCTAAAGAGAAACGCGTTCAGGACGGTGTTCTTCTGGTCCTGCAGCGCGCCCCGCTCACACGCGGGGTCCTCCCCCCCCTCGCCCTCAAACACCATGCGGAGGAGCGAGGTGAGGCTATGCGGGTTCGTCGCACTGTCGCTCAACAGGTTGCCACCATTCACGCCAGAGCTACTCGCATTGGCACTGCCGACCCCCGCCGTGCTCTTCTTTCCGCCGCCCGCGCCCTTGGCCGGCGCGCCCGTCGCACTGTGCGACTTGGGCGACAGCAGCGCACCCTCACGCGGCGGCGGCTCCACGGTCGGATCCGTGAAGTGGCCCTGGTTGACGTACGTGATGGACAGCAGCTGCACCGACGTTGTGCGAAGCGACACGCCGGCGTCCGCCTCGGCAGCCGCGATGGCGTCGCCGCTGCCGCAGTGCTGAACGTGGTTGCGGTTCAGCAGCTGCAGCAGCTGCACGTCCGGCACGGCCCACTGGACAAACACATCCGTCAGCGGCGGCGCGGCGGGGTGGCTCGCGTCGTAGCGGTCGAGCGCCGCGACCACCGCCTTCCAGAAGGCGGACAGCAGGGCCAGCTGCGACACGGCGTCCGCCTCCTCGCCGCCGGCCTCGCCGGCACTGCTCGCGTTGATCAGCTGCGCCTGCTGCGGCAGCTCGTAGAGGAACAGAATGGGCACGGGCTTCTGGCTGCCGCCGGCCGGCAGGGGCAGCGACAGCGACGGCCGGTCAGCGGACGACCACAGCGAGGGCGGCGCGCTGGTCAGCACCACCTCGGCCGGCACCAGCACGCGGCGCACCGCCTCCTCCGCCTCCAGGTGCCCCTCGTCGCGGGAGGCGACCGAGGGGTGGAGGGACCCTTTTTGGCCCGTGTGCTGCCGGGCCGCCATCGGGGAGGAGCCCCGCGCGCGCGAGCTGCGGCGGTGCGCCGCGCTCGCCACCGACGCCGCGCGGCTCGTGGCGCCGGACGCATCGGCCCTTTTCCCCGCCTCGTCGCCCGCCTCCACGGTGTGGTTCTCGTTCGCATCGTGGTGCACAGGCGACGCGGCGGCCGGGGCATACAGCACGAGGTTGGGGAGGACCACGTCGATTTTCTTTTGCAACGAGAGCAGCAGCTCCGTGTCGAGGGGCACGCTGCCATCCCGCACGGCATAGAGGTGCTCCAGGCCCGCCTCATACGCCTTGCACGCCGCGCTGCGCTGCTGTTCCTCTTCACTGGACGTGGATTTATAGGCCGTCTTGGAGATGCCCTGCGAACTGCGAGGGTGCTGGTCACCTTCCTTTATCGCGTAGGCCAGCAAGCGATTATAGATGCTTACGTCTACACCCGAGTCCGATCCTAGTACATTGACGTACGCTCTGAGGTTGTTGCGTACATGGATTGACATTTTCTTGTTCTCCTGCATTTGTTGTTCTAAAGGGTTTCTTCTTGTTCAAGCTGCTTTACATGTATTAGTATATACACTTCCAAAAAGAAAAAAAAAGTATGTATGCGTATTTACTGACTTGATGCAAGGAGAAAAGCAAAGAATAAGGGAAAAGGGTTTCATACAGCTTCAAAGCGGAGGTGCCATTATTCATTTTTCTTTTCGCGTGTTTATTGTTGTATGTGCTTGGTTAGAACGGTTATGCCATTCGTTCACTACTCTTTTTTTTTTAATACAGAAATGAAACTAAAATAAGTAAATGAAATAGGGAACCGAAGTCGAAAGGAAAAAAAGATGCGAGAGAGCATGCACACGACAGTGATGGGCTCTCTCGTCCTCTCCTCCTCCATTCCTCTTCCTGATCCACCCTGCCTGTGCGTCCGCTTACATGACGACGGCGCGCTTGCTGCCCTTCTTGACGATGACGGCGCGCTCCTTGCGGTCCGGCCGGAGGCGGCGCTGGAGCAGCGGAAAGCTGAGCTTGCTGTCGTGGTACTGCGAGATGTTGAGGTGGCGCACCTCGTGGTTCGGGATCGACTTGACGGCGAGCACCTCGATGTTCGGGTAGCGCGCGCGGTGGCGGGACGCGAGGTCGTGGTAGGCCTGGCTGACCGCGCCCGACTTGCTCACGTCGCGGAACTCCTTCAGCATGCGGGTGTAGCCGCAGCGCTGGCTGTAGTAGGCGATGTCGACCAGGTAGTTGCGGGCCTTCAGCTTCGCGTCGCGCAGGCGGCGGCAGGCGAGGATGTCGCCGTGGGTGTGCTTGACCTTGTTCTTGATCTTCATCAGGCGCCAGAAGCGGCTCTTCGCGACGACGAAGTTGGGCGCGAAGACCTCAAACTTGTAGACGGTCGGCTCGGGGGTCTTCTCAGAGGGAGACTCGCGGCCGACGACCTCGAAGTGGCGGAGATGGGGCTTCACCATTGTGCTGTCCTTACGTATAACGTAAAATGTTCCCTTTTGATCAAGGGCAAAAATAACAGTAGCAAAGATAAGAGAGAGAGAGAGAGAGCAAGAGCAAGTATAGAACACTTTTTAAAATACACTACACTATTATAACGGAACACATAAATTACATCAAATGACTCAAATGAATATATATAAATACATTTATTTTCTGATAGTTTTGTTGCACCCATGAAAAAGCAGTGCACAGTTAGTAGCAGTGGTGTGCGTGGTGACGCCGTTTTGTAACTCTTATGTGTCTGTGATCTCCCCGGTCAGCTTTGTGCGGTCCTGTGTAAGTAGTAGCAACAGCAGCTGGTACATCTGGTCAGCCTGCCGTTGCTCTCTCTCCCATGTCTCGCGAACAGACGGGGACGGCGGCGCCTGTTGTGAAGCCGCATCGCTCTCCGCGGCGGCTCGAGGCCGCTTGAGGGAGGCGGCGCGCGGCGTGGCCAGGTCCGCTGTGACGGAGCCGCACGCCACACTCATCGCATCGTCCTCGGCCTCTATCGGCTCCGCAGCGGCGATTGGATGGGTGGGGAGATCTTCCGTGGGTGTCGGTGGTAGCGGCGCCGCCAGGCATGCCGCGCGACGCTGCGCCTTGTACGCGGCGCGGCACAGAGAGACAATGTGCACCCCCACGTGGAACGCAAGGCCACGCGCCACACCGCCGGCCATCTCCTCCTCGGTGCGCCCACAGCGCGCCCAGAGGTGCGCGGGGGCGGGAAGGGGGGGCGCGAGCAGCTGGGCGAGCTCCACCGCCAGCCACCGTCGCACACACGACCGCACGAAGGGTACGACCGAGCGCGGCGACGTCCAGCACACGAGCGCGGGGTGTAACGCTTCGTCCTCCTCCTCGCTGGCCACACCGGTGGGGGCGCTCGTGCTGCGCGGGGGCGCGGGCGGCGGCGGCGCCTCGCCCACCTTCCCTTTATCCTCCTCCCTCGCCCCCGGTGTGGTGCCGCCGCCACCGTCAATGCGGTCGAGCACGGGGGACGGCTGTCTGGCCGTCGCGCCGAGGTGCGTCCGCCGAGTCTGTTCTACCCGTCGCTCCGCCAGATAGGCGGTCAGGTGGAAGGCGATAAACGGCTGCAGCGCGCTGACATTCCTCCGGGTGGAGGCAGCCGCATCGGCCGCCAGGTGCCGCCGCAGCCAGGCGTGCACCGGGGCATAGAGGGCGCAGAACCACGCGCGCGCCTGCGGGTCCCAGCACCGACGCGCCCGCGCCCCCCCGCCGCCACGCGCCATCGCGTTCCCACCCGCGTGTGGGGCCCCCGGCAGTGGCGGCACGAGCAGCAGCGGGAAGAGCGGCGCGGACTCGCACAGAAAGAGGTGCGCCTCGCTCTTGCAGTGCGCCTCGAATGCCTCCACCGTCGCGTACACACTGTCGTGGTGGAGGGCGGGGAAGAGGTACGGCAACGCCTCGCGGTCCGCACCGGTGATAAAGCAGCTGCGCTGCCGGGACCCGGCCCCCTCGTCGCCCTGCTCGTGCCGGCGGTCACTGGGCGGCGGGAGGTAGTACTCCGAGTAGTAGAAGGAGCGCCGGACGAAGGCGGCGTCCAGCGGCGCCCGCAGCAGCACGCGCGCCTCGCGCGAGACGGACGGCGGCGGCGGCGGCGCAGCCTCCTCCGCGGGCGTGGGACTGGCGCTGCGGCTGCCGTGCCGAGCTTCTACCTCCCCCTCCCCCTCCGCCACCAGCAGCAGCAGCGGCGGCGTCGCTCCGTCGTCCTCACATGTTCTGCTGTCTGCGGTGGCGGCAGAAGGGCAAGGCACACACGGTATCGCGTGTATGGGAACCGTGGCGGCTAGCGCGCACACGAGGCTGGCGGTCGCGGACAGGGGGGCGGGAAGCAGCAGCCGGCGGTCGCCGTCCACCGCCTCGTCCAGCGATAGGCAGCACAGATCCGTGCGCGTTGCTTCGTCCAAACAGGCACGAAACGATGCGAGCAGTGCTCCTATGAGGTCCGTCATACGGATGGAACGGGAGTTGCTGGATGTATACTCCTATAAAGAAGAAAAAAAAAGAGATAAAGGAGCATGTCAGAGGTCTTTTTTACTTCACCACAGTAGACGGTTCAGTACATTCACTAAACATTTTTTATTCTTCTTTGATGCCACTGGAACTGCTATAGTCAGACAACAGTTTTTTGAGCTTGAAAAAAAAAAGAAAACAATGAATGCAATGGATATTTGAACAAAAAATGTTTTTACTTTTTTTTTTTGTATCGTAAATGTCTTGTGTAGCAAAACATGAAGCATTTGTATATACGAATAAAAAGAAGAACAAAAAAAATCGAGAGAGGAGACACCATACTCACGTACCTTGTCCTATGATATTAGTAACTCGAAAAGAACAGTAATATCCTTTTCTTCAAGTGTAACACCCTTTTTATTTCGATTTCCCTTTCTCTTTTTATCAATATTCTTGTTCTTACTTTTTTTTTCAGAATAAAAATAAAAAAACCGTCTCATAGATATCAGGATAGTTTTCCACATTCCATTTCTTTATACTGCAATAGAACGCGATAATACGTAGCATTTTTCTTTTTTAAACATGTTGATGTGCAAGTTCTCTCTATTATTGTTTACCCTCGTTTTTATTGTTTACGTCCAGATAGACATATCAACAACAAAAAAGGGGAACCGCAAAGCAAAAAAGAGAGAAAAAAAAAGACAGAAATCAGCAAAAAAAAAAAAGCTTCGCAGCTTATATATACACTCGCATTATCAAGAAGAAAAGAAATAATCATAAAAAAGGTAGAAAAAAGCACCACTAAGTCTCAGCCATTTTTCCTTTTATCCCTTTTCTTTGTCCTGTTAAACTACACACACGCACATATACATGCACGTAGTCTTCTTGCTTCCGTCTTACAGACCCAGCTGCGCCTCCAAGCTGTACGGGTTCGCCGCATTCTCGTTCTGCTGCTGCTGCTGCTGCTGGCCATCGCTGACATCGGGCAGCTTCTGTCCCGGCATCGCGAGCGCATCCGCCAGGTAGTCCGCCTCGTTCGTCTTCTCCGTGTCGAAGTCGAGGGCGTCCAGCTCACCGAGCATCTCGTCCTCATCAATGTCCTCCGGCACGTCGTACGCGCGGCCCATGATCTCCTGGATCTCCTGCGTGTCCATGTACAGGTCGGCGAGCTCGTCCTGTAGCTGGTCGACCTTGTCGATGTTCAGCTTCTTCATCTCCTTCTTGAGGCCCTTGTTCGCGTCCTTCATGGCCTGCACCTGCACCTGCGTGTCCTTCACCATCTCCGTCGTGAACTGCAGCTGGTCCATGTTGAACTGCTGGTTCATCATAACGTCCTGCTGGTTCTGGTACAAGCGTTTTTGCTGCAGTAGCTGGATGGCGCGTTGCTTGTAGCGCTGCTGCGCGGGGCCGCGCGAGCGCTGGATCTGCTCCTTCAGCTTCATCAGCTCCGCGTCTAGCTTCGTGACGCGGGAGTCGACCACATCGTTGCGGGCCGCGATGCGGTTGCCGGCGTCCTCTAGCGTCGGCTTGGGCTCCTTGTTACCCTTTCCGAAGAGACGGTTCATCTGCACTGTGGATTACTTGGAAATACGAGATGGCAATGCCACACAATAGAAAAACGAAATAGCGAGTGTGTGTGTGCGTGTGTATGTGAGAAAGCTAAACGGACTTTCGCAAGTAGAAAGGACAAAGCGAAATAAGAAGAGAGTAGGAGAAAATGGCATTATGTTCAATGCATGTGCGTTTGGCATGCATGACACGGAAAACTGTCCGAGACGATTCACACACGCGAATCAACAGTACAATAGGGCATTTTGTTTGTTTGTTTACAAATACAGAGTTAATGTACAAAAAACGATTTACCTTCATGAACCGTATGCATGATATACATCGTGGAAAGGTATGTGTAAGTACAGAACACACAAAAAAAGGAGTAAAGCAAAATTAAAGAATACATGTACATCGTTTTGTGACTAGGATACACGCGTTTACTTCTGATTGTTTGTGTAGCGCGTCGCCTTCGGAAACGTCCGCTTTGGCGCCCGTGATGGCGCCATCGCGGACGCCATCACGACACTGTTCATGGCGCTGGTCATGCTCATATAGGAGTTGAATGCGGTGCCACCGCCCTCGGCGCCGGCCGAGGCCTGGCCGCGCTCGCGCGTCGTGAGGGTCTCGCGCTGCTGCACGGCGGCGCGCATGCGCCCCTTCATCTCGCCCACCTCAGTGGCCAGCTCCGCGGGCGCGGCTCGGCGCATCCTCGCGTCCTCCTGCAGCCGCTCCTGCCGCGTCTTGAACTCGAAGGCAGGCACGACGACCGCGGTGCCGCCGCCCCCCTTGGCATCCCCGGACGCCAGCAGCATAGGCAGCATCGGCGGCACCGCCAGCGTCGGCGACTCCGGCGCGGGCGGCGGCGTGGCGGCGGGGCTGGGCGCCTCCTGTGCGCCCTCGGCCCCCGCCGCTGGCGGCGGCGACGCTGGCAGCCGCGGCGCCTCCCAGTCCATCAGTGTCACCATCACGTTGGAGGGGTTCCACAAGGCCTCCTGGCGCCGCCGCTGCAGCTGCTCCCGCTCCCGGCGCACGCACCAGTCCTTGCTGTCATCCGCCACGGGCACGATGTCGTCGAAGAGGCGGGAGAGCGCACGTCCATCGCGCTTCTTGGGCTCCTCGCTGATGAGCACCTGCTTCTCCTTGCCAAAGAACAGGCTCGCGTTCTTGGACGACGCGAGCAGCTCATCGTAGGTGGCGAGGCCATGCACGAGGCCGGTGTCCATCAGCAGCTTGCGCTTCGCCTCCTTCGACTCCGTCGCGTTCGCCATGCGCGAGGCGAGGTCCTGGTGCTGCATCTGTGCGAGCTGCTGCATCGCCTCCTCGCGCCGGCGTTCCTTGTAGGCCTCCTGCATCACCGCCGACGCGGTCGTCCGCTGCGCGTCGTCGACAGCGTCGTCGTCGTCGTCGTCGTCGTCGTCGAGCTGGTCGCTGCCACCGAACAGCGCACGGCGCTGCTGCTGCCGGGAGGCGTTGTTCTGCCGCTGCTCCTGGGGCGGCGGGCTGCCCACGCTGCCCTCCGCCACCTGCCGGCGGAAGGGCTTGGCGATGATGCCGGAGGAAGGCCCCGTGCTGCTGCCGTCCGCGTCGTCCAAGTCCGGCGTGTCCGGCCGGTGGTACACGACGAGGTTGCTGGCGCCCATGGGCACCTTATAGTAGAGGGGGTTCAGAGAGAGCCGGCGCGCGCGCGGGCCTTGCCCGGGGGTCGCGGAGGAGGAGGTGAAGGACGTGTCCTTCGACGTCGAGAGCGCCACCGGGGCGGGCAGCATGGTGATGGCGTCATCGGCGTGGACCTGCGGCGTGGGCGGCGCCGGGCCGTCACTGCCCGCGCCGATGCTGCCGCTGGCGGTGGGCGACTGCAGGGAGAGGCCGGACGGCGCCGGCAGCTCGGTGGAGGCGGTCAGCACCGCCACGGTCGGCACCGGCGCCACCGAGACGGTGACGTCGGCCGTGACGGTCGGCCCGGAGCGCAGCGCGCGCGGCGCGGTGCTGGCGTTCATCTGCGAGTAGTTGCGGCCCTGGCGCGCGCGGGCAGTGAACTGACCGCCGGCGGACCAGAACTTCATGATGTCCTCGCGCAGGCAGTCCACGGTGCGGCGCAGCGCATCGCGCACGTCGACGTCCATGTACACGCCGCCCATGAAGGCGAAGACGTACGGCGAGTAGGAAGAGAGGCGCCACTGCGCGCGGTCGGGCTGCGGCGGCCGCGTCGCGGGCGGCAGCCGCACCGCCGTGGCCGTGCTGTCGCGGGCGCCGAGGCCGACGTAGGCGGTCGCGCTCGTCTCGAGGATGAGGGAGTAGTCTGTCAGCGTCGTGCCGCTCAGTGTGTCCTGGAGGCTCGACTGGCGGCTGCCGGCCTGCCCCGCCGCGGCGGGGGTGCTCGTGCCGGGCCGCTCCTTCGCGGGCTCCGCCGGCCCGTTCAGCGGCGCCTTCGGGTGGTGCGGCGCGCGCGACATGTAGGAGGGCAAGTCCGGCAGCACCACGGCGTCGCCCAGCCAGTCAAACTCGCCGACGAGGCCAGCCGTGTCAAAGCAGTTCACCCGGCCCTTCTCAGTGTCGTCGTCGTCGCCGTAGGCGGGCGAGGGCGCCGCCACCACGGTGGGCGCAATCCGCCCCTTTGTCTTTTTCTTCTTCTTTCGCCGCATCGCGGCGGCGGCGGTGTCCTCATCCTCGTGGTAGAGCGCCGCCGTCGCGGCGAGCTCCCGCGCCGCGCGGCGGTGCTGCCAGTTCACCATGCTGCCGTCGGACGGCAGCGGGCGCCAGGCGAGGCTGCCCCAGGTCGCGAGCACCTGCACCGGGTCCTGCTGCTTCAGCTCCTCCACCTCCCACTCCATGAAGTCCAGCGCGCGGTCGAGCTCCTTGTGCGAGAAGAAAGAGATGAGGTTGTAATCGTTCGCGTCACTCTGGTTCGTCGCCAAGTTGCGCATGAAGACCGCCGCGTTCGCGCGGGAGACGTAGAAGTAGCGCATCTCGTCCACAAGGCGCTGCAGCACGTAAAGCCGTCGGGCGGTCTCGTAGAGCAGCATGCACACGTGTGACGGCTGCATGAGGGGCGGCACCACCTTCGTCACGGGCCCAGCCCCCAGGCTGCACACGCACTGCAGGCTGCCCTGCTGCCAGCGCCACACAAGGACGCTGTGGTCTTCGCCACAGGAGAGGAGCGTGATCGGCCGCGCCCGCAGCAGCGAGCGGCGCACCTGGTCGAGCGGGGAGAGGTACGCGCCGCGCCGCCGCGGCTTCTTCGCGCCGCCATCGCCCGGGGCGTCGCCGTCGTCGTCGTCGTCCTCCTGCCACACGTCCTTGGAGGAGCGGCCGGAGCACAGACTCTCCTTGTCCATGTCGGAGGGCATCGAGGCGTCGTGGTGCGAGTGGCTGCTGCACCCGCACCGCACCTCCGCATCGGCGACGAGCTCCACGAGGGCGATGTGCCGTGGCGCCGTGTGGGCCACGTCCGCGTAGTGGCACTCCGCGCGCGCGACATCACCGGCGGTGCAGCGCAGCGAGAGCGGGGGCAGGAACTGCAGGCCGCGCACGTCCTCCGCGTGGCCGCGCCAGCGGTCAAGCACAATAATGTGCTTGATGAAGAGCTCCGCGATGTTGTGCTGCTCGTTCCGCACGAACGCGGCGTCGTCTTCCGCGTCGGCGGTGGTGCTCGGCTTCGGGAGCAGCACGGACTCAATCAGCGCGAAGGGGATGTGGGTGAGATCGAGCACCGTGATGTAGCCGTATTGGTCGCCGACGCACAGGTACAGCGGCTGCTTCCCGCCCTCGCCGTCGTCCTTGTCGGCGACGTGCCACAGGTCAGACGAGAGCGACATACACGTGATGGTGTCTCTGCCCAGCGTGACGGAGAAGCGAAAGAGTTCAACCATGTTCTCCACGTCCCAGAACTGCACGAGCCCAATGTTGTTGCCGGAGATGACGATCTTCGCATTCGGGATGAGCAGCAGATGGCCAATGTGTCCGGAGGTGCTGCTCTGACCCTCCGCAAAGTAATCCGCCGTCGGCGGCTCGGCTGGCGGGGCAGTGGCTGACTTCTCTGCCGTCGGTCGCGCGTCCGTACTCTTGTTGAGGGTGGCGGACTTCTCCTTCACCGAGATGCCGACGGCGTTGTCGCGGTTGGCAAACAGGTTGGCGCGCGCCGTGGCGTGAGGGAAGCCGCTCGCGCCGCTCTGAAGCTGATGTACGACGAAGGAGGGGTCCGTCACGAGGCGGCCGGGGAAGAGCGCGACGAGGTGCAGCGGCACCTTACGAAGAATCTGATTGATCTTGGCCAGATGGTAGTAGATGAAGAGATTGTTGTTCGTGCGGCTGCGGGGACTCGGCATCGCGCCGCCACTGGCATCCTCCTCGTCGCAGTCCGTCAGTCGCTGAAACATCTTCACAAAGGTGGAGTTCTCCTTCAGCGTCGTCGCGTAGAGGCGGTCGACGCCGCCGTAGACCAACATACTCCGCGCGCTCATGACCAGCACGCTGGTCACCGGCGTGCTCACCGCCTTCACCAGACGGTGCGGCGGGTCCCCGTGCGCCTCGTCGTCCGTCGTGGCGCCCATCTCGCAGCCGTGCAGGGACAGCACCGCCTTCTCTCTCCGCTTCGCGCCCTTGGCCGCGTTGCGCTGCGCGCGCCGCTCCTCCTCCAGCGCGATGGCGGCCTGTATCTCCTGCGCGTCCCGCTGCTGCTGCTGCTGTGCGCCGCCCGCCTTGGTGCCGGCCGCCGCCGCGCCGCTCACGCCGGGGACGTCGACGATGATGGGGTACACCGCCGCGAAGCCGCTCGTCGGGCTCTGCTCGTAGGCCGCGCAGAGGAGGTTCGTTGGGAACGTGGTGCTGCGGTTGAGGAGGGCCTCCCCGATGCAGAAGCCGTGCACGTCCTGCGCGAGGTCGGGGTAGTTGAAGCGCCGCACCTTGGCGCCGTTGAGCGCGTTGTACTGCACAATCGCGCGCACGTGCAGCAGCGACACGAACACGTAGGCCTGCGGGGCGAAGGGGTCCATCGTGACGCTGCGGATGCCCTCCTCGACGGTGAAGCTGTGGGCGATCTGGTGGCTCATGGTCCAGTAGGTGTGGTTGTAGAAGTTGCTGTCCGTGCACAAGGTTGGGTTGAGCGTCGGGCACTCTTCGACCGCGTCCTCCTCGTCGCCGGCCTCGCTGGAGCCCTCCGTGCTCGGGCTGCGCCCACTCGCGCTCCACACCGGGTCCCTCGCGCTGGTCGCGTTGCTGCTGAGGCTCTCCGCGAAGTCGTCCACGACGGGCGGGACCTGGTGGGAGAAGAGCGGCTCCGTCTGCGCGACCGCGTGCCGCTGCAGCTGTGCGTTCATCTCCTTGAGGCGGTTGCTCATCTTGGCGGCCTCTGCCGCGCGCCGCTTGCGCCGCATCGCGCGGCGCGACGCCCGCCGCGCGACCGCCGTCTCGTTCACCGCGACGTGCATCTTCCACAGCACAACGTGGCTCTCGTCGGCGGTGACGCACACGTTGAGGCGGTGGTGCCAGCCCATGAAGAGCACTGGCCGGCGGTGACCGTAGTAGTCCTTCGCGTGCTCGTCCACCTCCTCCAGCTCCCACACGCGGATGCAGCGGCCGCCGAGCAGCAGCCGGTCCTCCGCCGGCTCGTAGTTCACCATCAGCATGTCACCCAGCGCGCGCGACGCGGGGTGGTCGTCGCTCAGCACGCCGAGGATCTCGCCCGTCAGCGCCTTGATGATACGCGTCACGCGACGGCTGTCAAGCACCAGGAGCCGCAGCGGGTCGTCGTGCCGCTGCATGAAGCTCACGTCGACCGGGTAGCCGCACGCGCCGAGATGCGCGAGATCGTCGTGCATGCGCTGCATCTGCCGGAGGTCCAGCCGGCGGAAGGGCCGCGTGGTCGCGCGCGGCGTCCAGAGGTACACGCAGTAATCCATCCCGCCCGTCGCCAGCAGGTGGCTCGCGTCGCTCCAGCACGCCACCATGATGCGCGCTGTGTGGCCGTCCGCGGCCGCGCCGGCGCTCAGCGGCCGCACGAGCGCGCTGCCGAGCGTCATGAGTGGCACCTCGACCCTCGAGACCGCGCGAACGCCGACGGTGCCGTCGTCGCTGATGGTCATGAGAAGGTCGGAGCTCTCGCTGACGATGATCTGCGTGATGGCCGCCTCGTGCAGGACGACGGAGTAGGCGGGGAAGTGCCCGGTCGGCGGCTCCACGCGCGTGGCGTTGAGGTGGGTGATGGAGAACCAGTGCAGGCTCAGCTCGTACGCCTGCAGCGCGCCCGTCTCGAAGCCGAGGAAGAGGTACGCGCCGCCGCGCAGCACCGCGTGGGACATGGGCGACGGCGGCACGCGGGCGAGCGCCAACGCGGTCGCGAACCAGCTCTTCGCCGGCGCCGCGCCGGCCTCCTTCGGGTCGAGGCGCTGCCGCTGGCGGTACGCGCTCTCCGTGAGGTGCTCAGCGCCGAACTTGTACAGCACGTCCGAGGAGGACACGACCGCCTTTTGCAGGTGGGCGTAGGTGGGCGGCACGACGTCGACCGCCTGGAAGTACTTGCTGACCTTCCCAAAGAAGATCTCCAGCGCCTCGTTGCGATAGGCGGGGACGGAGTAGGGCTGCCGTAGCACCGTCCCCGACACGGCCGGCGCGCGCTGCCGCAGGCTCAGCAGGTCGTTCTCCTCGAACCCCTGCTGCTGGCGGTCGACGCCGCCGTCGCGGTGGAGGTACGCGTCCTTGAGCGCGGCAAACTGCTCCTGCGAGTCGACGCGCACGCCGAGCAACGTGCGCACCACCTCGCCCGTGCCGGCGCGGATGAGGCTGATCGTGCCGTCCATCGCGGAGATGGCCACGACCTCCGAGTCGCCGATGGAGGGCGTGGAGAGGACCATGTCGGTGATGGGCGACGGCACGTTCAGCAAGTTGCGCTCATGCACGATGGAGCTGTGCTTCTCCGCGTCCGCGAGCTGCGCGTCGGGTCGCCACAACTTCACCAGTCCGTCCACGCTCCCGGTGAAGTAGTGCCGCGTGCGCTCGCTGCGGATGAACTTATGGAAGGGCTCCACGTGGTAGAGATAGTGCACGAGCGGGTACCTCGCCTGCCACACGCTGCGGTTGGTCGGCATCGACCGGAAGTGCAGGGGGTACGTGAGGCCAGGCAGCGCGTCCTGGAGCAGGTGCTCCTCCATGCCATGGTCCAGCAGAAACTTCTCGCCCTCTTGGAGCATCAGGTCGCTGAAGTCGTACCAGCTCACGTAGGCGTCGCCGTTGCTGTCCATGGCGAAGAAAAGCTGCTGGATGGCCGACACGTGGGAGAACAGGTGCGGGTTGAACTCCACGTTCATGTTGTCGTCCGCGTCCGCGTCCTCTGTTCTGACGCAGCCCCGCTCCGCCGCGCGGCGGTTCCCCGTGGTCGGCGACATGGGCGACTCGTCCTGGAGGAAGAAGCTGCTGAAGAAGGGCGCCACGATGACCATCGCGAAGTAGGGGAAAGGGACGCCGAGGGAGGAGGCCAGCAGCGGGGCCTTGTTCTCCGGCTCGCGTGGGTCTTTGCGACCGATGTCGCCCCTCGCGCCGGCCGCGCCCTCCTCGTTGTTCAGCGCGGACCACGGCGTCTGCCCCTCGTGCTTCTTCTCCGCCTGCAGCACCGCGGCGTACCGCTTGTACTCCTCCATCTTGCGGATCTCCGCGTCGAGGAGCGCGCGGACCGTTGGCAGCGGCGGGAAGAGCAGCAGCTGCTCCGCCGTGCTCTTCAGCAGCGCCACCTCGGCGGACGTGCAGTCCGCCTCGAAGAGCGCGTTGTTCTTCAGCGCTTGGCTGCGGATCTCCTCCGTACCGCGCCGCGATGGGTAGGCCTCCCCCTTCTCGTGCGCGGCGCTGCGCGTGCGCGTCTCCAAACCATAGCTGTTCGCGTCCTCTTTCATCACGCCGAACATTTGGAAAAAACCCGTCTTGTTCTCGCTGCTGGACTCCTCCAAGGAGGCGAGACACACCTCCGCCCGCACCCGCGCGCTCGCGCTTGACACGCCCCATTCGCTCTCACTCGGCGCCTCCAGGTTGGTGGCGGACGTGGCCGCGCGCTCGCCCACTGCCTGTCCCTGCGGCTGCGCGGGGTGCTCCTGCGGACGTGGCTGGAAGCGCTGGTGCGGGCCCGGCCGTCCGCCGCCCGCCTTGCGCTTCTCCTCCTGCGAAAATACATCCTTGACGTGATCACTGCGGACAAAGTCGTACACTTCAAACGCCTTTTGAATGTAGGCGATCTCCATCAGCGACAGCTGTGTCCGCTTGTGGACCGGCGTGGGGGCGGACCCGTAGCCGTAGGACGGCTTTTTGAAGCCCTCCATGTACTCCGGCTGGGTGCTGAGTCTGCTGAGACTCGCGTCGACATTGTTGGATAGATCGCCTATCGATGGAAACGGCTCGTTGTCAATCACTAAACAATTCTGAAACCCCACTTCACTGGAGCGGGCACTGCTGGTCGGCGGCATGCCGAGCTGTGGAACGGTGGTGTACGTCTCTCGGTCTACGGGCGGCCACTGTTCGGACGAGGCGCGGGGTAGGGCCGTGGTGGCCCGTGCAGTAGGTGTGAGCATGATCCGCCGGGAAGAGGCAGGTGTCTAAAGAACAATAATAATAATAATAATAATATATATATATATATATATATATATATATAATAAAGAGTATAAGTGCAAGAAAGGAAAAAAGGACTCTTGCCTTTCGTTCCGCACTCCTTCTAAGCTTCTTTTCTTTTACAAGGAAGAAAAGAAGAAAAAAAAAATGTATACGAATCTTCTTGTAGCTTTTGGAAGTACAACAACAAGAAACCACCAAAAAGAAAAAGAAATGTGAGTGAGAGAGCCACACGTATATTTGGAGCATGTTAACAGAGTCAGCATAGAGGAGTAAACACGATGCATATGCATATAAAAATGCCAGTCTTTTTGGTGGCGTTGATACCTCTTTGAATCCGTTCCGTATGTGAAGATCCACAACCCCTTTCTGCCGCGCCGCGTCCCGTGCGGCTCAGGACGCCATGCGTTTCATCTCCTCCACGCACCGCAGCTTCACCTGTTGCGCCGCCGTCGCGTGCACAAAGGTCTCGCGGAAGCGCCAAGCGAGCCAGTTGTACATCTCGGCACGCCTGTAGATGGCGCTGAGCGCCTGCATCCGCTCGCTGTGCGGGTCCTCGTCGCGCGCGGACAGCAGGCGATGGAGGTCCTCGTCCAGACGGAGCGTCACCGGCCGCGCAGCCGCATGGTCGGCCGCGTAGCCCCGCACGAGCTGCAGCCCGGCCTCGGTGCTGTCGTTGAGGGGCAGAAAGGAGAAGAGCAGCCGGTCCGGCAGGCGCATCGCAGGGACGGCCTCGATCGCCTGGATGATGCGCAGCACAGAGCGTGTCGCGTCGCAGGCGAAGAAGAGCGAAGACGAGTCAGCGGGAGCAGCAGAAGAGACCGCGGCGGCGGCGTCGGCCGACAGCGCGCGGAAGTACGCCTCCACCCACTGCGTCACCAGCACCGGGTCGGCCTCTCCGATCTCATCGATGGTGGCGGGGAGGGGCCCCGCCCCGCCTCCACCCTGCGCGTGCTGCCGGGCGGCCCGCAGCGCTCGCAGCTGACACAGCTCCACATGCAGCAGCAGGATGTCGAGCGTGGGCAGCAGCCCCGCGCGCGGGATGGGGGGCAGCGCCGGCCCGCCGGCCAGCCGCTCCTGCTGCTGCTGGTAGCGCATCCCGGCTTGCAGGGTGGTGAAGTCACTCGCGCCGGCCGGCGCGTCACGCACACGGGCGTGGAGCGTGGTGCAGCGGCCGACCGCGTGCTGCCGCACAAGCCCAAAGCGGCCCGCGCGACCGCTGATTTGCTGAATGCTCGCCGGCGGGAGGGTCCGCAGCGCGCCGCCGGCAGATCCTGCTGCAGCGAGGGCCGGGGCGGGTGGCGGATAGGCAAACTTGCGGAGCGTGGTGAAGACGACGCGCTCGATGTTCATGTTGAGCCCGAAGGCAATCGCGTCCGTTGCGACCAGCACGTGCTTGGGCACGGCGTGGCCACCCCCCGGCCGCCCCTGCTGTCGAACGAAGGCCTCGACTCCGTCGTTGAACCGCTTCGCTTGGGCCTCGCGCACCTCAAACGGCATCCCTCCATAAATGTAGGACACGACGATGGTCTCGCCCATGCGGGCGTGCACCTGCTCCAGCGTCTGTTTCACCCGCATGATGCTCTTGTACGAGAAGCAGACAAAGCAGTCGCCGTTCTCCGCGCGGTGGTAGTCACCGCGTAGGCTTTCGCTGACCTGCAGCGGCACCAGGCGCTCGTGCGGCACCACCCGCAGCCGGTGCAGCTCCCGTGTGTGCTGGAGGAGCTGCCGCACCAACGGGAGTGCGCGGGCCTCGCCGCAGAGGTGCACCTCGCGCGCGGGGAGGCCCAGCAGCGCGCGCGTCCACGCCCAGCCACGCTCCGGGTCCGCTATCATCTGCACCTCGTCGATGACGGCGACGTCCACCGGCGTGTCGATGGGCGTCATCTCAACCGTGCACGACACGTGCTCCGCGCCCCCGGCGAAGCGGCGCTCGTCGCCGATGAGCAGATCGCACGGGACGCGCGCGCCGAATGGACTGTTATGCGCATTCATCTGCCGCCACACCTGTCCGGCCAGCGCCTTCAGTGGCGCGCAGTAGACGCCGCTGCGGGCGGCGGCCATCGCGGCCAGCGCAGCGTGCGTCTTGCCGCTGTTGGTGGGCCCGCAGTGGAAGTAAAAGCGGCGGAAGGTGTAGCGCGCGAGAGGGTACCACTCCCACGGGTTGTGCAGCGCGGTTTTCTCGGCCGCGGCCGTGGCGTAGTACCACTGACGGAAGCGGAGCAGCACCGCCTGCACCTGCGCCGGCACGCTGGGACGGGACTCCCCCGTGGGGGTGAGCGCATCCACAAAGCCCTGTCGATTCCAGACGCGCTTGTCGCGCGCGAAGCGGTCCAGCAGCAGCAGCGCCACCTCTGGCGAGGCCTCGTGGATGCTCTCGCACAGCTGCGCGCGGGTGGTGCTGCTGCGGCCGATGATGTCACACAGAGACACAAGGTGCTGCACTCGCGCGGGAGGCGGTGCGTCCGCGGCTGGTGGGGATGGGCGCGGGTGGGCGGCACGCTGGTCACCGCTGTGCGAGCGGAAACACGCCGTCGTGCGATACGATGCCAGCGGTGTCGTTAGTGTTAACGCACACTGCCTCCACGATGAAATCGCGGCGAGGGAGGACCATCGGCGACACCCTTGTTGAAGCATTTTTTTTTCCCCACGTCTATGAATGAAAAAAAGTGGTTAACCCTTCTCTCACGTGGATGGACTAGTGCATGATAAGTTGCTACCTGGAACAATACGGTTTCGTGCGGAGAAACAGCCAAACCAATTAGAAGAAAGAGAGAGAGAGAGAGATGAAAAGGAAAGATGGTTGCTAATATCAGGTTTAGTTCTTTCATTTTCCATCTTTTCTTTCTCTCAGACATGTACTTTTTTTATTGTTTTTTCCTTTTCATGGTTCCATATGAGTAATTGCAAATGCAGGAGTGGCCTCTCCCTACACCGTGATCCTCTCCAGGGAGTGGTACAGGCGCTCCGCGTAGTCCTTCGGCGGCACCACGCTGATCTGCGTCCGGTCGTTCACAAAGCCCTTCGCGAAGTTCTCCAGCTTCTTCGCCGAGTTGTACTCCTGCAGGACGTCGATGACGCCGAGGTAGTACACGTCCTCGCGCGCCGTCGTGTCGTCACCGGGCGCGTAGATGGGCAGGGACAGCAGTCCCCCGTCGCAGCCGTGGATGCACACGTAGCCGTCCTCCGCGCTGTCGTGGGCGTGGTGCGCCGTGGCGGCCATCGGGTCGGCGCCGGCGGGGAGCGTGCCGATGCGCACCTCCTCCGCGCCGCCGCCCTCGAGCGTCTGCAGTGTCGTCGCGTGCTCCTCGACGATGCGGTGCGAGCCCTTGCCCTTGTCGTGCCGGCGGCGGCGCAGAAAGATGGTCTGCGAGGGCCCCTCCTCGCGCGTGAAGACGCGGCTCCGCACACCGATCATGCAGCTGTAGTCGACAATGTGGAGGGCGTGGAGAAAGCCCACGTCGCTGCGGAACTGCGCGAGTATGATGGCGCGCTGGTAGGACCCGCAGATGATGAGCTGCGGCGGCAGGTCGTTGTCCTTCAGCAGCAGCGCGCCGAAGGCGGTGCGCGGCGCCGGCTTGCCGGGCTTCAGCGCCGTCCGACCCACCGTGCTGCCCTTGACGTCGTAGATGCGGTGGATGTAGTAGCTCGTCGCAAAGACGTTGTGCATAAGGACGAACCGCTTCGTCGTGCCGAGCTTCAGAAACACGACCGAGAGTAGCGCGTAGAAGCGCGGCAGCATGGTGTGCGGGTTGCGCTCGCAGTACTCCGCGTAGGAGGGCAGGAAGCGCTGGATGAAGAACTGGAACTCACTCTCGTGGACCGTCTTCATGACGTAGTCGCCGAAATAGTAGAGGGTCGTGCCGCTCTTGCCGGGCGACAGGCTCTGCCGCCACACGGCGCACTCCAGCGCGTGGCGGAAGTGGTCCAGGTCCATCCCAAGGAAGTCGCGGACCTGCGAAAAGACGACAGGCGCGTGCAGCACAATGCGCATCTCGTCCTCGCGGAAGTCACCCTTGTCGCCGCCCTTCTTCCCCTTCCCGCCGCCATCGCCCACGCGCTGCGCGAGGGCGAAAGCCTCCAGCAGCGTCACGTCCGTGTTCTCGTCCTCGAGGCGCGGGAGGTGCGCGTGCGCCATGTGCTGCCACGGCGTCAGCAGCGGCTCGTTGTGGGAGCACCGCACATGTAGGGAGAAGCTCTCCTCAATGGCGCGGCGGAGGGCGACCGGGTTCTGGCCCTTGAAGACGAACGTGGCGTGCAGGCTCGCGAGCGGCGTGGCGCGGCCGCTGCCGGCCGCGCCGTCGTCGCTCTCGTCGTCGCTCGAACTGCGCGCCGGCCGCAGCGCCGAGTGATCCTCGTCGACAGGGAGCGCCACCGGCTGGCTCGCGACGCCGCCGTTGTCGGCCGCGTCGATCGTGGTCACGACGACGTGGGCGCTGCCCGCCTCGTGCTGGTCCACCACGGCGCTCGCGCGCTGCGCCGCCGGTACGAAGCGCAGCAGCGCAAGGGCGAGCGCGCGCTGCACGTACCACGTGCGGTTCTTCTCATCCGGTTTGATCTCGATGCCGATCTGGTTGGGGTTGAACGCACTCTTCGGCTGCGGCGCGGCCGCCGTCGCGGCCGCGCGGCCCTTGGCCGCGGCGCCGGCCGCCGACACCTCCTCCGCGTGTGGCACAACAGGGCTTGTGTTGGGGTAGGCGCCAGGCAGGCACGGCGCCGGCGTCAGCACCTCCACCGATACCGCGCTGGTGGTGGAGGTACAGCGGTCGCTCATGCAGGAGTCGACCCGCTGCAGCCGCTCCCGCCGCTGTGCCATCTTGTTCGCCGTGCGCCGCAGCAGGTCGTCTGCCGGCAGCTGGAAGGTGTCCTCGTCGCCGGCGGTCAGCGGGCCCTGCTGCTGCTGCTGCTGCTGCTCGTACTTCTCCAGTGACTTCTCGTACAGCTGCTGTATCTTTTCGTACTCCGCCTTGAACAGCGAGGGCTTGTCGCCGGACGGGCTGGCGGCAGGTGTGGCGGGTGACAGCGGATCCATGCGGATCGCGCGCTTCGGGCTGCTCTGGCCGGAGCGCGCGAGCGGCGTGCGGTCGTTGGGCGTCCGCTGCGGCAGCGGGCCCGCGCCGCTCTCCGCCTCATCCAACGCGAGGCGCAGGAGCTCGATCTCCCCCCGCAGCTCGCGCTCCACCGCCCCGCGGCGCTGCTTCTCGCGCTCGTTCTGTCGCTGTAGTGTCTGTATGCGCAGTTGGAGCGCGTCGGTCGGGTCGGCCGAGCAGCTGCCAGCGGCAGCCGCCGCCGTGCGGTCGACCGCCGCGGCGGCGCCAGCGGCCGCCTCCTGCCGCCGGCGGCGCTCGCGCTGCATCTTCAGGACCTGCAGCCGCAGCAGCCTATTGTCCCGCCGCAGCCGATCGATCTGTCCGGCGGAGTCTTCGACGTTGAGGCCGTCCGTGATGGGCTGATTGGACATCCTTTTTTTTTTTACGTGTAAACACGTTAGGCGTGTATGGTGGATTTGATGTTAAGTACTATGTAGACGGTATACCTCGGTGACTGTACGACCACAACAGACACGGCAACCTTGTTTCTTCGGAGCGCCATCATAGGAGCAGCCGAAAGAAGAAAAAAGAAGAACCAAGAAAGACAAGTGAAACACGAGAAAAAAGTGTCAGTGTTATAATGCAGACAATGTACACACATACATGCATAGATAGAAAGAACAGAGGTTGAGGCAATCCCTTCAAAAGGAGAAAAAGTGGCATATGTTGGCCACCATTCTCTATCTCCACACAGAAGAATCTAGTTATAATGAATCACATATTGTCATAATGTTACACAGTTTTTTTTTTTTTTAGTAGAGAGAGTTATCAAGTAATAAAAATCATATAATTAGGTAAGTGAACAAAAAAATGTACATTTGTTTCTTTTTTTTTTATAGGGGTCTTCATTACAAGAAAAAATAATGCGACAATTAATTAAAATAGCAAAGCAAAAAAAAATTGAATCACACGTATGTCACAATCCAGTACAAACACATACACAAATATCAAATATACAACAAGAGGTTTTTAAAAAAAGAAACACCAATTTGCTGCTTTGGGGAACGAGAGAGAGAGAGGAGGGAAAGGAAAAAAAAACGAACAAGAAATGAAAGCGAATACTCGGTTACTACAGAAGCAATAAATTACACTTTCTATTAGCAATTATAGAAGGCGCATCGCCAGCAGTAACAAGGAAAAGAAAAAGGTCTATACACGCACCGTTACATGAGCTCGCTCTCCCCCTTCGGCATCAGGTCCTGTGAGGCCTGCTGCCGCTCCACGTCCAGCAGATTCGAAATGAACACAACCGCCTCGTGGAAGTCGCTCGTCTTGCCGTGTATACGTCGGAAGCGGACCAGTGTGTAGCCGAGGCAGGCGGGCGACAGGATCACGTCCACGTCGCAGAAGCCGCTGACGACGCCGATGGCACCCGCGTTGCCGTAGGACATGGCGCGGTGCGTGAAGTTGGGCCCTGTGACCGCTCCACCGGCGTTGTTCTCCCCGGCGCTGCCGGAGACGCCGCCCGGCGCCCCCATCGCGCTCGCGGCGAGCCCTCCGTTGCGATGCGTGCTCGACAGCTGGTGCTGCCCACCCGCCCCGAGGTTCAGCGACTGGTCGAACACAAGCAGGTTGACACTGCGCATGGGGGAGAAGAGGTCGCTCGTGTCGACACCGCCGAGGTTGGTGATCGGGCGCGGCCCATCGTTGCTGCTGGTGTCGAACGGCAGGCTGATCTTGCGCTGCGACTTCACGCGCGGCGCGCTGCCGGCGGGGGCCCGCCGCTTCGTGGTGCTGGGCCGCTGGCTGCTGCGCTTGGAGACGTCCGCGCTGCTTCCGTTCAGGTCCTTCATGTTGACCACGGCGAGGTTGTCCTCCGACACGAGCTTCGGGAAGTGGTGCACAGAGATGGAGGACGCGAGCACGCCGGAGCTCATGCCGCCCTGGCCCGGCGACGATGGGCTCGTGGGCGCGCGCGCCTTGGGCGCCGGCTGCGCGCTCTTCGCCTTCGCCTTGTCCACCCGGCGCGGCGGCTTGCCGCGGACGCCGTCCGACCGCGACTTGGCCACCGGCCGCGCAGCCGCCGCGGGGCTCCCCGACGGCGGCGACGTGAGCGACGCCCCTCGGGTGGAGCGCGCGCCGACGCTGGAGCCGCTGCCCGGCTGCGGCGTCGCGCGGCTCGACAGGACGAAGGAGGACGAGTCCGTGCCGAGGATGGAGTCGCTGTCGCGTCCCGGGGTGTAGTTACTCTCGCCATCGTGGCTGTCCACGTCGCACTCCTTGCTGCTGATCGACACGCTGTGCGGCGCCGTGCGGTCGCCCGGGTCGTGGCGGCGGCAGCCGGAGACACTGAGGTCGGTGGACAGCGTCGAGCGGCGCTTGCGGCGGCTGTGCGGCCGCGACCCGCGCGCGTCCCGGCCGGGGATGAGGCTGCGCGTGCGGGCGGGGCCCCCCCGCAGCGGCGCCGTGTCCGCCGTGCTGTTGCCGGTGACGGAGCACGTCAGCTGCCGGAAGGAGCGGGCGAAGTTGGAGGTGTCGTTGATGGGGTTGCCGCTGCGGGCCGGCATGGACTGCTCGAGTGCGCGGACGTTGGTGCTGCGCGCGAGCGGCGCGCTCGTGCCGGTGCTGCAGTTACCGACGCTGCTGCTCATCTGTATGAGCGGCGCCGCCGTCTCCATCGACGTGCCCTTCACGAGCGCCGCGGAGCCCAGGTAGCGGAAGGAATAGATGTTCTCCGTGTTGGAGACCAGCTCGTCCGAGTAGAGCAGCAGCAGCCGATCCGGCATCGTCGTCAGCTTCTCCACAATCACGTTCTGCAGCCCCACGACGAGGAAGCCGTGCCGCACGCACTCCGTTACGTTGCGGGAGTTGAAGAGTGCCGCGAGGTTGGTGGCGGCCGCGAGCTTGCGGCCGAGCGGGTGGAACAGCAGGATCTCGCGCTTCACGATGCCGAGCACGAAGGCGTCGAAGGAGATGCCGAGGTTCGCGGAGGTGGGCGACATGGCGCACGTCGGCGACGCGGGGTCCTGCAGCACCACCCCCGCCGACGCGCTCACCGGCGTGCCGCTCTTCACGAAGAGGTCCTGCTCTTGGAAGTAGCGGACGAGTGAGACGAGGTCCTCCTCCGAGGCGTCGATGTGGCACCGCTGGAAGACGCGCCGCAGCTGGCCGATGCGGATGAATCCGGAGTGGTTCTCGTCCACGCTGTCGAAGGCGGTGCGCAGCTGGCGCACGATCTGGCGCTCCACCTCGTCCATCTGCGTGCCGATGATCTTTGCGAGCTGGAACTCGCTGCTGTGCGTGAAGGGCATGTGCGCCAGGTCCTTCGTTACCCACGCGTTGCGGAACTGCTGGAAGGTGATCTCCGCGCTCTTCGGGTCCTCCGTGAAGAGGTTCACGAGCTCGCTGATGTCCGACGAGGACACGGCGTCGCCCGAGAGGACGGTGAGCATGTCGCGCAGCTGGTCGCGGGTGATGGTGCCGAAGCCGTCCGTGTCGATCTTGTTGAAGGCCGTCGTGATCGCCTGCTCCTCCTCCGACGTGATGTGGTGGTTCTTGTGCGAAAAATCGAGGAACCTGTTGGCGCCGCCGCCGCCGCCCGTGGGGCTCAGCATCCGTTGCAAGTCGTCGCGGTGCGGGAAGATCTTGCCGACGTTGAGGTCCGCGAGAAACCAGCCGTTGCGCACAATCTGCTCCACCGTCGGGCGGTCCGTCGGGTCCTTGGACAGCATCTGCATGACGAACTTCCGGGCGCGCGGCGAGATGTGCTCAATCTCCTCCTCGTTGAACGTGACGGGCTCCTTCTCGATGAGAAAGAGCGTTTCCTCGTCATCCCGGCCATCGAACGGGAGGCGGCCGGTCAGCATGAAGAAGAGGATGACCCCGGCACTCCAGAGGTCCTGCTGGTACATGTCGACCGTCACGGTCTTGGGCTTCGACGCCGCCTTGCCAACCGGCTCCTTCCCCTTCTCCTTCTCCTTGAGGTGGGTCATCTTCGCCTTGATGAGCTTGCCCATCCGCGCGGAGGGAGAGTGGTGATCGCTGTCGCCGGAGCCCTCCGACAGCGTCGCGGTGCTGCGCCCATGCCGCAGCACCTTGTCGGAGCTCATGAGCGACTTCAAAAAAGCCCCCACGCGGTTCTCCTCCTTCTTTGCCGGCGCGGCGTGCCGCGCATGCGCCGCGGCGCTGCTCTCGCTCATCTCGCCAAGGTCCCACGCGCTGTCGTGGACGGGGAAGGCGCCGCCGTTGCGCTTCTGCAGCGGCGACGCGGGCGAGTGGGCGCCGTGCGCGCGGCTCTTCTTGCCGTCCGTCTCCGACAGCAGGTTGGGCTTGCTGCCGTTCTTGTGAAAGGCGGTCGGCGACATGACGTGGTGCTGCTCCATGTGCGTCGAGGCGAAGCTGTTCACGCAGTCGGAGCCGGGCACGACGGTGAGGCTGCGCGTGTCGCCGCTGCCGAAGTCCTCCATCGAGGAGGAGCCGTGCATGTGGTCGCGGTTCGTCTGCGTCGTCTCCCCCTCGAGGTCGTTGTTCTGCGAGGACATCACGACGGCCTCCGGACTCATGTAATGCAGCGTGCCGAACATGCCGGTGTTGTCCGCGTCCGGGAAGTTCATGTCGTCCTCCGCGGCGTTCTCCTCCGTGTCGTTAGCGTTGTGCACCGAGTACTTGGAGGAGAAGCCGAAGTCACACACGAGCAGGCGGTTGTCGGCGCTCAGCAGGAGGTTCTCCGCCTTAAGGTCCTTGTGCGCGACGCCCTTGCGGTGGCAGTAATCGATGGCGGAGATGAGCTCCTGGAAGTAGTGCCGCGCCTCGTCCTCGCTGAAGTGCCCGCGCGAGATGATGAGGTCGAACAGCTCCCCGCCCTCCGCGAGCTCCATGATGAAGTAGAAGGCGACGGTGGAGTTGAAGAACTTGTAGAACTTCACGACGTGCGGATGTTCGAGTGACTGCAGCACCTTTGCCTCTTGTACAATCTTCTTTTCCAACGAGTTGATGATTTTCATGCGAGGGTCCACGACTTCTTTTCCTAAGGGGGTGTTCATGTCGTTCGACAAGCCGGGGTCCAACTCCAGCGGTGTGCGGAGAGCAAGTGGACTTGCCAGCGCGATGTGCTGCGGTGCGCCATCGGATGTTTTGTCGCACCGGCCACCGCTGCTCGCGACCACCGTGTGCATCTGCGTCGGATCCACGTGGTTCGTGACACACGTTGGTATTGCGGCGCCCTTCGTCGCCGAGAGGATGCTGGTGTTCGCGACCTCCAGTGCGAGCGCCGGGCCGAACAGGTCCTCCTTCTGAAGGATCTTCAACGCGAAGTTTTCACCGGACGGCACGTACTTCACAACATAGACGGAGCCGTAGCTGCCCTCGCCCAGACGTTGCCCGACGACGTAGTCCTGCAGCACTTTCGACTCCTCCTCGAGAAACATGGAGCCGGTGAAGGTAGCGGTGGTAGATATCATTTTTTATTAGTATTGGTATTCTATCTTCCTCTATTCTTTCCCCTTTTGCTTTTAGAATCACCTATTGCTAAACGAAATACTGTACAGACAGAATAATTATTTAAATGTCAAGGTGATTATGTATATAAAAAAAAAAGTTTTTTTTCGCTTTTACAGAATGTGAAGAATACTATTCAGTAGAGACTATGCGCGAAAACTCGAAAGCTCGACTACTACTACTACTACTATCACACGCAAAAAAAATAATAAGCAATTAAATACCAATAATATTATTAGCGACAAGAGAAAAAAAAAAGTAACGTATACTAAGAATATGTGTAATGATAATAAAAATAGTACAATTCCAATGTACGAATTTGACCTAACAAGCGCCCAAAAAACAAAAAAAAAGAGTGAGCTGCGAAATATAATATACAACGTGAAAGCAAACAAGAAAAAAAAATGTTAGAACAGAAGACTGTGTACTCTTTTTTTTTTTTGTTTAAACTAGCTGTTCGAAAAAGAAGAATGCGATAGAGTGAAGAAGAGAGAGAGAGAGAGAGAGAGAGAGAGAGAGAATAAAAAGAAGCAAACAATCTTTCTTTTTTGTTCTTGTGGTACATCCGGTGGTCACAAGCACAGCAGCCATTTGGACAAAGCAGTAAGCAAACTAGTTGAACACGCAAATAAACCGTACACATATTTCAAGACATTACTGGAATTGGTAAAGAACTCTTACACTAATCATGCACACATACGAAAAAAAAAAGTAGAAAAGCAAAAAGATGTGCCATATATATACCATATTTATACCATCTAGACCGTTTGAATTACGCTGAACAGAGTAGAGAATAAGCAAGATATAAGAAACTGGTAACATGTGATGAATATGTAGAAAAAAAGGAAAGTATTAAAATGTATAGTTTTTTTTTTAATCTATACAAATCAGGCGCAAGGAGAGAAATCAGTGCAAAAGGGGAAAAACAGAACTATGTCTTACTAATGCAACTCTCTTTATATATAATCAATCTACATATATATCTAATAATGTCAGACATGAGAAAAGAAAGAAAACAATAAAGACAACAATAGCAACCAAAACACCAATAGGAAAACAAACAAACAACAGCAAAAAGCTCTGGTTCGTCACGTTACAATGCGTACTCTCTCCGCATGAAACTGTTCACACAGCACGTGATCTCCAGCAAGGCGCTGGCCGCGGTGGCCACGTACCACCGCGTGAGCTCGACATGAGTACTGTAGAGCACCTCTCCCTCGTGGAACAGCATGGACAGGTAGAAGAGGGAGCAGCCGGCGCCGAAGAAGTGCGCGAAGAAGTGGGCCCACACGCGCGTCAGCTGCTGCCGCCCCTTCTCCGTCGCGGACAGTCGCACCACCGCGCGCGAGCGGCCGAGCGCCGCGGCCGGCAGCGCCCGGAGGGCGTGGGCGGCGTCGAGGCCGCCGCACCACCGCCGCAGCCGCAGCCGCACGGCGCCGGCGCCGCCCAGCGCGTCGAGCCCTTTGCTCACCTCCACGCCCAGCAGAAACAGTGTGAGCAGCGCTGCGGCGTAGCCGGTCGCGGCGCCGAGCGCGAAGCAGCGGTGGTGGCGGTGCAGCAGCAGCAGCAGCGCGGTCAGCAGCACGTTCAGCACGACGAGCAGCAGCGGGCCCTGCAGAAAGAGGAGGACCAGCTGCCGCAGCCGCCGCTCCGCCGTCGCGATTCCGCGCGCCGCGGCGCCGCCCTCCCTGCGCAACAGGGCGAGGGGGGGCACGTGCCGCGGGTGGTGGTCCGTCCGGTCCGCGTCGGGGCCGCCTGACAGCGCGCGGGACAGGCAGAGCCGCGCGGCGGTCAGCAGACCGACGCGGCTCTGCCGCGGCGTGCCGCCGCCGGAGACGACGGCCGCCGCGTCGGCCTCAGGCGCGCGCTTCGAGGGGTCGGGGAACGGGCACACCTCCTCTCCGCCATCCGCGCCGCTCGGGCCGCGTTCGTCGTCGTCCACGGTGTCTTCCGCGACGACACGGATGTCCGGTGACTGCATCGCGAGGTAGAGCTCCAGCAGCTGCTGGCGCTCCAGCAGGTACTCCATGAGGTAGATGCAGAAGTCCATGTTGCTGAAGAGAAAGGTGTACAGCACCTGCGAGGGCCGCAGGAAGTAGGTAAGGCAGTTCGAGACGACAGCGAACATGTTCGAGGACACGCAGAGGATGTCTTCGGTCGGCAGCCGCAGCAGCAGCGCAAAGGGGCTCGTGGCGGCGCTGCGCGGGTGCGTGGGCCCCGGCGGCCCCTCCCGCAGTGGCGCCGTCACCGCGACCCCCTTCGCGTCGGTGGCAGCGCTGTAGGACCCGTGGAAGGTGGAGAGCCGCACGAGAAAATCCTGCGTGGTGATGTGTTCCCAGTCCTCGCCGGGCGGGTTCGTGTCGGCGCCGCCGCCGGGCCCCCCGCTGGTGCCGCACCGCTCGAGGGAGAAGAGGAAGCGCTTGGCGCCGTCGGTGAGCTCCGCGACGGGCGCGGCACGCCCCTCCACCGGCGCGGTCGCGCGCTCCGCGAAGCTGTCCACCGCCAAAATGAAGAGCCGCTCGCGACTCTCTGTGGCAAGGCGACTCTCTAGAAAGCGAAAAAACAGTGCCGCCACGCAGCACAGCAAAAGACTGACGTCCGCCAAGCTCACGGACAGTGTGGGTATTGGCGCTTGTGACGCTGCATGCACGGACATGAAAGAAAAGAAGAATATATCTACAGGCCTGATATGTAAAAGAGACAAAATGAAAAACTTACATAAATAGTAAGATGTTCTGCACAGTCCTCTAGGGCGAACGCACGAACAACAACAACAGCAAAAAAAAAAAAAACTAACAGTAGTAGTATAAGACTTCAGGAATGCCCCCACTGAAGCTCTTATATCTGATCACTGTATGCAATACTTCTGCTTTTAAAAAAACAGAGAAATGTAGAGGAGATTGAGTGAACATTTATATGCGCTTGCATATCGTGATCGTTGCAGACTATTTCCTTTTACCCTTCGGTGTGGGTCTATTTCCACATGACGTCCGTTTTCATAGAACGTATACATATAGTTGGAATGTAACAGCGCATCGTGTGCGCCTTGTATCTATCAGCTATCTATCTATCTATATTATTTTGATCTTGCATCTAGAATATGTGTCCATGCGTGACCGCCCTTTTTTGAGAGTTAATCGGTGGCGGCGGTGTGGGTCCATCAGGCGTGTGGTTGGGAAGCTTGTGTGGCGTTGCGACCGTACGTTGTGGGGAGGGCGCGGGACAGCTCTGCACCGCGCACGGCGCTGCGCTTGCGGCGGCGCTCCCCACACCCGACTTCTCCGGAGGCGATGGGTGCGCAAAGAGGCGCTGCGCAATCCCATCGGCGGCGGCACGGCCGCGGACGGGGGGAGACAGGCAAAAGGTCGTGCTGCTGCTGCTGCTGCTGCTGCTACTTGCATTGTTACGGCGACCGCTCATCGAATCACAGATATCAGGAGAGGGGGAGGCGCTGCTGCCGTGGCGCGGTGCCGGCTCGCCGCGTGCCTCCCGGGGCGGCTCCTGCTGCCGGTATTGTTCCATGTAGTACTCGTAGTAGTACGCGGTCCCGTCGCGCGACCGCTCCTGTGCCTGCGCCTCACGTGTGTTGTGCGGCCGCGCGGCACTGGGCGGGTTGCTGTCCTTCGCTGCGAGGATCGTCGCCACCTGCCGCGGCGCTGGCGGCGTGGCCGGCGGCTCCGCGGTGCGCAGGCCGCCCGGCGACGGCGACAGGATGGCGCACGGGCCGCTGCGGCTGCCGCGCGGCGTCCGCGCCGCGCCCGTCGCGTTCAGCCGGCAGAAGGGGGAGACCATGAGGTCGAACAGGATGTTTGCCCTCTCCGCGGAGGAGACGTGGATGCGGTTGCGTAACACCGCCTTCGCCAGGCGCCGCCGCTCGCGGTGGTCGTCTGCCGTCGGAAGCGTGTCTCCGCTGTGGGTGCCAGTGGAACTATCCATCGACCTCTTGAGGAAGGAGAGTAAGAAAAAAAAAGAAGAGAGAAAGAGAATAAGTGACTGCATTCGAATACGTACGAGTGCTGCTTCACAGATAGTCATTGTATAAATAGTGGTGACGCGTAAAATGAAAACGAACAATAAAAATAATAATAACAAAAGCATGATAAAAAAAAAAAACACATAAGACGAACAGAAGCAATAGTCCGCTCATTATGGAGTAAGGCGCAAAAAAGAAAGGAAATAGCAAGTGGGAAAAAAATAGTGTACATAATAGCTGAATGAACGCATAAATTGGTAAAGAGTTTTTTTTTCTTTCGATACAGGTGAACGCGTGTCACCTCTCACGTGAATCGCCTGTACGCACAAGGCAGCGACGGGACACCGTCGGTTGCATCCATGTACTCCGCGAGCACAACGATGTTGCGCGACATCTTCTCCTCCGCGATGGCGTGCAGCTCCGGGAACGAGACGCGCAGCTCCGTCGTGATGCGGACCCGCTGTGTCTGTACGTTCGTCGGTGGCGGCGCCATGTCGTACGCGGCTGTGTCCGCGCCGCCGCGGAGCCGCGTCTGCGGGAGGCTGCCATCGTCGCCGCCCCGCTTCTCCGCCTCGCCGTGGTGGAAGCGCGGCGGCAGCACCAGCTCCGCGTCGAAGGTGCAGTGCTGGCCGTACGGCACCCGGCCGCGCAGCACGCACCCGCTGAGGCGGATCGGGGGGCAGTGGTAGTCGTACAGCGACGACAGGCAGCGCGCCGCGTCATCGCTGCTGGCGGAGTCGTCGTCGGCCGCCGCGCCGTCCCAGTCGCTGGGCGCGTGCACGCGGATGTGCTGCAGCAGCTCCACCCGCACCCGCGTGATGGTCCCCCCCTTCGCGTGCGCACCGCCGCCGTGGAAGCCGCCGTTCGCGACGGTGAGCCGCAGCCGGAGCGTCCGCAGCGGCACGTGCGCCGCTGCCGGGCGGCGGGTGGCGGTGCTGCTGCTGGCCGCGCCGGCCGGCCACCCCTCGGCGGCGCCCTCCCCCACGACGGCGCCGGTGACGGTGGTGCCGACCGCCGCGTCACTGTGCAGGGCGCCGCTGAAGAGCCGCTGGACGCGGGCGTCGCTGGTGTCGCGCAGCACGACGATCGTGCTGCCCATGAACTGCACCCGCACGTCCACGAGTCCCTTCGTCGTGGCGGAGAAGAAGCGCAGCAGCGCGTTGGACGGCGACGTGCGCAGCCGCTGCGACAGCGCGAAGGCCGGCCGCAGGTGGCTGCGCTCGTGGGCCTGCAGCAGCGCCTGCCGCGGGACCGCCGCGCAGAGGTACAGGCGCCGCGCGGCCGCGCAGACCGGTGCTGACCCGCTGCCGCCACCCGCAGGCACCACATAGACACAAAGGGTGTAGGACAGCGAGCCGACGTAGTCCCGCTTAAAGTAAAACGACGGCGGGACCCACGGCGGCAGCAGCAGCGCAAACGGGAACGTGTGTGCTAGGCCGGGGTCCAGCTCGAGCACCGGCGCCGCCCCGGCGCCGTGGGGGAACGCCAGCGGGTAACAGACACGGCGCTCCTCCGCCAAGAGGGCCTCCGCCGCGCCGCGGTCGCCGTCGCGCACCGCCAGGCCGCCGGTGGCGCTGGCGCCGCGAGGGGCTGGCACCGCCGGCGCGTTGACCGCCTCGTAGAAGCTGTGCTGCCGCGCGTCCGTCCGCTCAATCGCACGCCGCCCGCCCGCGTCCGCGGCGGGGCTCTCGAGGGCGGCGGCCGCGCGGTCGGACTCATCCGTGTGCAGCACCACGCCGCTCAGGGGGTTGTGCGAGCTTTTTTGACGCAGGTAGGCCGCCAGCCGCCGGTGCTGCGCCGCGTCGTGCTGCCGCTCTTCGCTGTCCTGCGCGCCGGCCAGGGTGAGGACGCGCAGGTAGTAGGTGTGGTCCGCGAGCCGCTCCGGGGCGAGCTTGCCACGCTCCAGGGTCTCCCGGCCGACGGCCACGAGCCGAATGCTGCGGAGGCCAGCGTCCTTCGCCTTCCCATTGCGGAAGGCGAAGGTGACGCGGCCAGAAACCGTCTGGCCGGGCAGATAGTAGCCCGTCTGCATGGCGCTGTCCTTGTTGGCATGGAGCTCGATGGCCACGTCGTATAAAGGCGCCGTTTTTGGTTGACAAGCAGGCATCGCTTTTTTTTTTTTGAAGTGTTCAATCGAATTTGTTTCCTTCTTTCCAGATGCTAACAACAAGAGAGAGAGAGAGAGATAAAGCGAGGAGTGCAGAAAGAGGATACATGAGATCAAGATAATCAGTCATAAAGCAAAGTCACATGACAGTGTATGTAATACAAGCAAAAGAAAAAAAAAGAAATGCCTTTTTTTGATTATAGTTAATGCAGTATAACAACCGTAGTTTCGCGTATGTTGCTATGTTAGACGAATTGCTATATCATCCATATGGATGTACTTATGCAGTGGAAGAGAAGTGAGTTTACAAAAAAAAAAAGGAAATGTGCAGAAAAACAAACTAAAAAAAACCGACATCACCATATTTAAGGAAAAGGAAGAAAGCGGAAAACGGGTGAGAGCTTAATGTATAGCCCGCAGCCGCGGTCGAACAATACTCGAAAAAAAAACTCACATATAGTGTGAGTGCGCACACACACACAAAAAAGAACGCTTTAGTAACAGTAAAAGAAAAACTGATATATCCAAAAAAGAATAAAAAATGTATTGACCTTCCCTCCCTTTTCTTCATGTTTCCTTTTCATGAAGAGGGTGCAACACTGCATTAGCTGTATTTAATAGGCAAATCCAAAACTTCATCTGTTGTGTCAATCGACTCCGCCACCTGAAGCGTGTGGTAAAACCAGTCCTCTTCCTCGATGTACGTGTTGAGGCCCGGAAAGGAGATGATGATATTGAGTGCGGTCGTAAGGTTCACGGTGCTGACCCCCGGGGGTGGCAGGTACTTGTGATGCGTGTAGTTCTTGCCCTCGCCGCCGGCGTCCCGCCCGCCGGCGTGGCGGTGTGGGTGCTTGATCTTCTGCCCGCTGCTTTGTTTACAAAAGGTGTTGGGAAGCTGCAGTGCGCAGTCGAACGTCACATCCGACGCGGCGGGGATGCTCGTCGTGTACTCGTAGCGCGCGAGCGGCTCCTGGAAGCGCATGGGCGCCTGCAGTGGTTTGAAGATGGAGATGTTCTCGATGAGCTCGACCCGCACGGTCGGGATGCGCTTGCGAGCGTGTTCGTTGCGCACCGTCACCCGCAGCGGGATGGAGCCGACCGGCAGCGGCAGCTCGTTCTTCAGCGCGTCCTCGACCGTCGGCACCACGTGGCCCATCGCCTCCGCGCGGAACTGTTTTTTCAGCTCCATCTCCGCGCCGCCGCACAGCGCCGCGTGGTCGTCCGCGGCGCAGAAAATAGACTCCGCGATGTTCTTGTTCTTGCCCTCTTCGTCGTCGAGCAGCAGGGCGCGCGAGCAGAGCACCTGCACCTCCACCTCGATCGCGCCGCCGCTGTCGAAGCAGCACATGTTGCCGAAGCCGCCACAGCCAAAGAGCTGGTACCGCGCCGACAGCGGCGGCAGCGTCGTCACCGCCTCCTTCTGGTAGCTCGCGGGGAAGATGGAGACGCCATGCTCGGGGTGCTGCAGCGCGGTCGCCGAGGCCGACGCGTCCTTCAGCTTCTGCCGCAGCCGGTCCGAGCCGTGGAGCATGATGTTTGCCTCCGTGTAGCAGCGCAGCAGTTGGTGCTTTGACAGCACGGAGAGCACGAAGAAGGTCGTCTGCTTCGTCAGCTTCCGCGTCGGCATGCCCCCGTTGCCGTTGTGGCGGTTGAACTGCCGCGGCGGCGGCGGCACGAGCTGCGCCTCCGCCCAGTAGCGGATGCTGCCGGCCGCGCCGGAGGTCGCGTAGTACAGCGACGGCGGCAGCCACGGCGGCAGGCGGAAGGCGAAGGGGTAGGCGTGGTGCCCGGGCATCAGCCGCCGTGGCGTCCGGCGCAGGTGGCGATGGGCCTCCGCCGCGTCGGGCACCGCGACGGCGATCTGGTCGGCGCTGAGCACGCCCGGCAGCCGCCCCGCCGCCGGCGGCGGCTGCACCGTCTCCTCCGCCTCGTCGCTGTCGTAGTCCTCGTCGTCGCTGCTGCAGCGGTTGCCATCCTCGATGGACTTCTCCGGCGTCACGCGCGCGTAGGGCGCCGCGCGGTGCTCCTTGTACAGAAACTCCTGCTTCACCTGCGCCTCCACCTCCATCGCCTCCGACTTGCGCGGCGGCCCCGCGAGCGTTACGTGGCGGGAGAGATAGACGCGCGAGGAGGTGTACGAGGCGAGGAGGGCATCGAACTCCGCCTGGTCATCGCGCACAACGTGGCTCTCCTTTCCGTAGAGACACAGCCGGATGCGGTGGTACGGATACCCTTTCTTGTACTTGGCCGGGACCATCACGCGCACCTCGCCGTGGAGGAACTCACTCGGCGTGTACTTGCTCTTTTCGAATTGGACATCGATGTGCAGGCCTGACACAACATCCGACATCACTAACGCAAACAATAATAATAATAATAATAGTGCAATGGAAACCAGAACAACAAGAAGAGCAAATCAACTTAGCTATAACAGCTGAAAAAAAAAAGTAGAAAACGTATGTGTGCAGAGATGTCAACTTACACCTTATTAGGCAACAACCCCAACCCAAACAATCTAAAAAAAAAAAAAAAACGGTAACAATTTCGTTTCCTCACTGCTCTAATATGCGAGAGAAAACTGCATTCACGGAGTAGAGGAAAGGAAGAAAAAAAAAAGAATGAAATAAATACATCTATATACTTATCGCGCAATATCAACACGTGTACGACAGACAGATCCCACTGCTGACAAGTAGGCACAGCCGTGTATGTTCCACATGACAGCAACATGCTTTGCTATTTAAAAATAATATATGTGTGTATGTATACATAAAAAGAAAAATAATGGAGAATTGTACACTTTTCTTTTTACATTGTAGCAATCATTTTTTTTTTAAAAAAACATTACAATATGATCGCGTGAATTAGAACAACAGCACAAATCAAAGCAAAACAAACTAAAGAGGGAAAGAAGGTGATGAGAGAATGCACAGGGGCGCTGGAGTAACCACACAATATGCAAGAAAAAAAAAGAGAAGAACACAAGCGAAAAGAAGACGAAAAGGTACACCAAGTACCTTTTCTATTTGTGTCCTCTCCCTTCCTTTTTTTTTCTCTTTCTACGCGTATGCTACTATAACGTCCGAGCCATCTTCATCTGCGCCTCGAACGTCAGCTCATCCGGATAAACACAGTTAATGTTAGTTGTCTCATCGTACGGCGGCGCGACCTGGTGCGTGGCCCGCGCCGGGTACCGTATGTGCATCGTGAAGCCCTTATTGTTGAGCCGATCACCGGTGATGCTCTGACTGTACGGCGTGCGGTCGTTGTAGTGCGCGCCGGGGCCGGCGCCCTCCGTCTCGTGCTGTCGGTGCCGAGCGACAAAGTCGCCCTTGTAGAAGACGGTGCCGGGGGCCGCCTTCTCCTTCGCGCGGTGGTCCGGGCTGTAATGGCCCGGCCCCGGCACGCCGTTGTCGTAGGCCGCGAGGTCGAGGTCGTGCGCGCCGCCGAACACCGCGCGGCGCGACCGCGGCTCGACGAGCGCGTGGTTGGGGTAGCGCAGGTGCTCGCTGCTGCGCACATCCTCCGCGTGGCGCTCGGCCGCGGCGGCGGCCGCCTCCAGTCGACGGCGCTCCGCGAGCAGCGGGTCGAAGGGCTTCGAGTGTAGCCGCCCGCCGGACGGCGGCGGTACGCGCGCGCTGGTGTCGTACGTGCCGGGGCCCGGCACGCGGCCGGCGTCGGCCCCCTCGCGGCGGCAGATCATCGAGAAGCCCTTGTGGTAGTCGTAGTCGAAGTCGGACGGCAGGACGGGCGACTCCACCGGGCTGCGCGGCGGCGCCGCCTCCGTCTCGGGCGGCGCGCGCCGCTGCGTCGGCGGGTGGATGCGCGGCGCGTGGCGCTTGTGCCGCTCAAGGATGTCCGCCGCGCGGTGCACGTTGTACGCGGCGGGCCCGGGGCCGGGGGTCAGGTCCTCCTTGAGCCGCCCGCGCCCGCCGAAGGTCGACACGTTCGTGAAGCGGTTCGCCGGCGCCACGGTGCGGCAGGCGATGCTGTGCGGGTCACTGTCGTAGGCGCCGGGGCCCGGCGTGTGCTCCGCGCGCTTGCGGTGGCGGTGCGGGACGCTGTCGGGGTGCGCGCCGCGCCGCGCGATTGCATCGGCCATCCCGGGGATGTCGTAGCTGCCGGGCCCCGGCACCTTCGCGCGCTCGCGGTCGGTCGCGCTCACCGCGCGCAGGCCGAAGTGCGCTCCGGGCTTCACGCCGCACTCGGTGTGGTCGAAGATGGTGGGCACCGTGTACTCCCCGGGGCCGACCTCACCCGTCTGCGACACGGCCCAGCTGTTCTGCCGCTTGCCGTACAGACTGTAGGCGGGGCCCCCGGGGGTCAGCGCCATGCTGTGCTGCTTCGGCTCCGTGACGGTCGGCCGCGGCGCGTCCGCGCGGTCGGCTGCGTCGGCGGGCGCCGCAATGTCGTGCGGCGGCAGGTGCGTCGCGCGGCCGGTGCCGATGGTGCTAGGGATCGGGTACTCACCGGGCCCCACCGCGTCCGTCTCGGACGACCGCGGCGGATACTTGCCTAAGACGCTGCGCTTCGTGCTATCCGACTTGGGACCGAAGGCAGGCGGCAGCTCGTAGTCCCCATTGCCGGGGCGGTGGTCGCGCAGGCGCAGGTGCGCGTACGGCGTGAACCCTCCCAGCTCCATGTGTTATACAGGACAATGATACAATAACAAAAGTACACAGAGAGACACCAAACGTATATATATATATATATATATATGTGTCTTGAAGATTATATGTTAATTAAAAAGGAAGAAGAGTACAAAGATGAAACAAACAAAGGAAGAAATGTGTGAAGGTATATCAATTCTTTCCTATCTACAAAATCACCTTCGAAAAACGAAAGAGAGAGGAGAGTAGAGAAGAGCGAAGAGAGATTGTTCTGTGAACAAAAAAAAGGAAAAACGTGTCAATCAACCAGAATACGCAAAGGACTGAACGTCCATAGAAGTGAAGAGAGTGAACCTGTACCGTTACTCGATTTTTTTTTTGTATTAAATAGTAAATAAAAATAAAAAATAAGAGGAAAAAAAAGCTTATTCCTTTTCTTTAAGAAAGAAAAAAAAAAGAGTGAACTTCAGGAATATTTCCTTTACTCCTTGGCAGCCTCGACAGCCGGGGCCTCGACGGCCTCCTCGACCTCGCGAGGGTCCGCCTCCTTGGACACGGGGATCTCGCCGTGGGCGTTGGAGAGGGACTGCGCGTCGTACTTGGGCCAGCGGGTGACCTTGACCTTGCGGATGCGGAGGTCGCGCAGAGGGATGATCGTGTTGCAGCGCTTCGCGAGGGCGTCCGTCAGGATGTTGCGGGTGATGACGTTCACGGCCTTGCTGATGTCCAGCTTCGCGAGGCGGCGGGTGATCATGTTGGTGATACGCATGCGCACCCACTTGACCAGACGCTGCTTGGCGTAGCAGTTGCGGGACAGCTGGTTGTCCTGCTTCTTGGTGAAGCAGATGACGAAGATGCGGAGGACGTAGCCGTCCGCGGTCTTGGCCTCGACAACCGACTCCATCGTCGTGCACCACTTGCGCATCAAGCTGTAGGTGCGGTCCGTGGTCATGTTGAT